>VXBZ01006684.1:751576-773163 GCA_013399135.1 Heliornis fulica
CCCCAACAAAAAAATAAAAACCCAATCAATGAGCAGTTGCAGCCAGGAAAAGGAATGAAACTATGTAAGCAGAACAACTTTATATACACCAAGGTCACGAGAGCAGAGATTGCCCTGCAGCCTGTGGAGAAGGCTGTGCTGAGGCAAGCTGTCTCCCTGCAGTCCATAGAGGCACATGGTGGAGCAGATATCCACCTGCAGCACATGGAGGAACCAACACAGGAGCAGGTGGATGCCAGGTGACCCCATGGGAAGCCTGTGCCAGAAGAGACTCCTGGTAGGATCTGTGGCCCTGTCGAGAGAGGACTCTATGCCAGAGCATGTTTGCCGGGGGGACTTGGGACCCCATGAGGGACCCACACTGGAGCAGTCTGTCCCTGAAGGTCTGCATCCCATAGAAGGGACTCATGTTGGAGCAGCTCATGAAGAACTGCGTTTGTGGGAAAGGGCTCACATTGGAGAAGTTAATGGAAGACTGTCACCTATGGGAGGACCCCATGCTGGAGTAGGGGAAGAGTGTGTGTCCTCCCTAAGGAAGGAGGAGACTATATAGGATGAATTGACCACAACCTCCCTCCTTGTCCTGTGCTATTTGGGATAGGGGTAGGGGAGGAAAGTAGAGAAATCAAGAATAAGTTAGGCCCAGAAAGAAGGGAGGGGTGGGGGAAGGTGTTCTAAGATTTTATTCTATTTCTCATTATCCTGCTCTGATTTGATTGGTAATAAATTAAACTCATTTCCTCAAATCAAACCTGTTTTGCCCATGATAGTAATTGGTGAACAATCCCTCCCTGTCCTTATCTCAACCCACAAGATGTGTTTTGTTATGTTTTCTCACCCTTGTCCATCTGAGGAGGGACTTTGGTGGGCATGTGGCCTCCAGCCATGGCCAACCCACCACAGAAAGAATAGGTCACAGTTCACCATCTGGTTCTGAAAAAGAAGAAAACGGCACAGAAAATGTCAGTTACAGAATATGCAAGAGACTTTTCAAAGGAACAGGGATGACAGGAGAGACCCACTTCACTATTAACAGAGGGTGTGTGATCACAGGCATGGTTTCACCCAAGCAAGAAGCCTTGCCTCACCAGGAGTACTCCTTTTGACCAAGAGCACTGCAAAAAAGCTTCACACCCTGCTAGCACCTTGGCATCTGCTTATGTCTGCCCATGCTTCAGTAACCTGGATGCAAACCCCGGCCCACTTTGCACTTTAGCTCCACACTTTCACTGATCTAAAGGACCACACCATGCTATTCACTGGACATGTGGATGTATGCTTTCCACCCTGTCTATGTCACTATCTGCATAGTGACATCCAGCTAAAATCTGTACTTGGCATATGTGGGGCTGCACACAACTAAGTATCACTATTAGGTCCATCAGAACACTGTGTGTTCCTGTGTTTCCAGAACAGGAACAGTGCATAGATGGCAGATGCACTAGTATAATGCCATCACGTGGTGAAGGCAGTGAGAAGAGGATAGAGGCTCTCTAGGTACATGGCCGTGTCCGTACCATACGGTTTAGGATGTCCCAGTGCCGAGACAGACAGGGCTCTTCAGGAAGAGAGGACAGGTCCCTTTCCTGTCCCAGGCCAGGCTACAGCCTCCCACACTTTGCTTTTCTTCACAAGGAATAGGCAGCCAGTAGTAATTTAAAACATACATAGCAAGAACTGGTTTTCCAGTAGATTGTCATACCTGTGGTCAGGGGGGATTTGGGAAAAACAATATAGGCACATGTGCATGAGTACATGCACGTGCATTCTTGTAGGCACTGAGAATTATGTTTCCAGAACTCAAATGGAAAATACAACTCCATTTAATGATGGTCACCACTTTTGCTCTACATTCCTAGATAAACCTGGGTAACCACAGGGCATCTTCACTTGTACTGTTAAAAGCTGTATTTATCATGACCTGAGGGAAATTCAGAAACAAGTCCCCATACAAGATGGATAATTACCTCTGGATTGCTCTGACCTTACCAAGTTTCAGCAAACGCACTGATGTGTCAGAGTACCTAGTGGCCAACTGGATGCTTATCAACACAGTATTTAGGCAGCACTGCTGGTTTTTTGCCCAGTCATAAGTTGCACATTGTTCCACAGTGTTTCCACTGCTTGTATGACTGCTAAAAACTATATATTCGGGATAATGAGGTTTCTAGTAGTTTTGAAATGTTATTTAAATGCCTATATTAGAAGTACTGTTCGTAACCTCTGTTAGGTCTGCACAGAAAGCACAATTTCCAAGAGGTTTATATCAGCATAAATTTATGAAGCTTTGTTGAAACAATATATTTGGAGTAAAGCTTTGCCACTCTGACTAAATTTGACCCACAAACCACTGACCTCGCTAAAAATCAGCCTGCAGCACAATAAAGTGATGAGCACAGGAAAGTACCTCTGTCAAATGCAAACCCTAGGTCTCTTTAAGGTTCTTTTTCTCTCATTTCCCATCATTGCCATTTGAGTTTGAAGGTGTCATGATTTACCCTGGCAGGCAGCTAAAATGAGTATATAGCCCATTGCTCGCTCCTCCAATTGGGATGAGAGAAGAGAATCAAAAACAAAGAAAAAGAAAAAAAAAAAGGTAAAACTTGTGGCTTGAGATGGAGGCAGTTTAATAGGACAGAAAAGGAAGGCAATAATAATGATGAAATAATATGCAAAACAAGTGACACATAGCACAATTGCCCACTAACCGAATCTGATACTCGGCTAGTTCTTGAGCCAAAAAGTTTTCCAGTCCACCTCTCAGTTTTATACTGAGCATGATGTCACATGTTATGAAATATCCCTTTGGCCAGTCAGGGTCAGCTTCCCTGGCTGTGTCCCCTCCCAGCTTCATGGGTGACCCCTACCTTCTGGTTGGCAGGGCAACATGAGAAGCTGAAAAGTCCTTGACTGCTTGGCAACAACTAAAATCATCAGTGTGTTTTTAACACTATTCTTATACTAAATCAAAACCACAGCACTGTGCCAGCTACTAGAAAGAAAATTTTCTCAGCTGAAACCAGGACAGGAGGAAATTTTCCACACCCACTTTGGTTTCAACCCAACTCAGAAGCACTTCTGCAAATGAAGCTCACTACTCAGTAAGCCTGCTCGTGCTTTACGGGGTTTGGGGAGTGGATGAACCTGTGCTTCTGGCCTTCTAAAAAACCAAGGTCAAACAAACCTGTAGCCAGGTATGTGGTTGAGCTGCTGGGTGACATCATGCAAGCCACTCCATCTTTCTCTGCTTCAGATGCCCACCTGCTTGGAAATCAACTGACTAAAAGCACTTTGAAATTCTCTGGTCAAAATCCTTAAACAGTTGGGTCTTATTTTTATAAAAAGAAACATAACCTTGTGCATATGCAATGAGGTCAGAGCAAGGAGTAACGCATCAGGTCCTACCCGGGCTCAGCTTTCCTCTGTAGCTCAAGCCACCCTTCTTTGCTTTCATTTTCCTATGTCTGGTGTTCAAAAGGGGACAGAAGAGAAATAAAGTGCAGTGCAGCTATTTGGTTAACAATGGCAGCAATTAGCTGCTGGAAAATTTAGAAAGTGTTCTGGTTGATTCTCTGAAGCTTGTGATTAAATCGAGATCAGATTTCTGGTCTTCTTTGAAGTCTTGTTCCAGTTCACGTAAGTCCTAGAGCCCGTGTCATGCAGTAAGTCAAACAAAATGATCACAACCGTCCCCTCTGGCTCTATCATATCTATTCTTAATATGAAATTATATTCGCTGTTCTGATGATTAGGCAAATAAAAAAATACCATAAAATTCCTAAAATTCAGCAGTGCCAAAAGCCTTGAGCTAATCTTTGCCTCAATCTCAGAGCAAAACTCTGAACACAAAATCACCACTGCACCTGACACTAAAACAAGCCAGAAATGCGACAGAGAAGAATTCGATATCTCAAATGACAGATCGGTGTACCCGGCCTATCTCGCTTGTGTGCTGATCACCAGCAGTACCTGTATGCCAAAAACAAGCTGATAAAATCTCTACACTGCTGACCATGATCAAGTGTGGCAGCCAGATTTGATTAGAAGAAACTGAAGTATCTCTAGAGGAAAAGTGTTATGGGGTTCTTTATCCTAGCACAACTGCTCAGAGTGAAGAGGTTCGCATTTACTCTGGAGAGGATTCCTTAAAAAAATATTCTTTGAATATAGCTAGGAGCTGGAATAAATTGACTAGCAGAGGTCAAGTTGCTGCAGCAGCGATGTGTTTGGCTTCTAGACACAGCCTACCAGATGTACCAAACAAGAGAAACTTTTCGGAAATAGCCTTGATAATAGGTTTCTGAGGGAGATGTCCCCTTGAAAACAAAGCGTTCTGACGCCATTTACCAAGGTATGCCATGAAAGGACTGGAAGGCATTAGAAAAGAAAATAAAACATATGTTAATCATCTGCAATTCAATCACTTTTCTCTAGAGCTAGAAAAGGAACAATTTTGTGTAATGTTAAACAACGAGGCTGTGACTCTCTGTAGACAGTCCTTGAACTGAACAATAAAGCAAGCAGCTTGCTGTTTGTCATTCTATTGCAGCCCTCACAAGAACCAAAATAAGCTTTAGCAAAGTTTATGCCCAATTTCCAGGCTTTCTATCAAAAGATTGAGGACCCTGAAGAATTTCCTTACTATTCAGATATTCTTAGCACCTTCATGTTATTTACCAGACCAAACGTCCAGGCCAGATCCAGAACCATGACACCAGGTGGATGATGGCACATGACGGTGGATGGAGACCTGCTCATCACAATGATGATTTTGGCCAATGCCAAAATAAGTAGCTTCAGAGAAGACATGGATTTATTTTACAGGCATGGAGTAACGTTCCCAAAGCCACAGGCAATCCTGTCCACAAAGCCTGTGTCTTTCCCGCTATGGTATGACAGAAGGAAGCAGAAGACAATGGTCTGCTCCATCTCTACACTCTCAGATAGGTAGATATGCTCCCATTGCTTCTCAGGAACCATGGTCACTGGAGGTCTAGCTAGTCTGAAGGGTACCAAGCAAGCCCATGAAGAGATCTTTTTTTGTTTAATTTGGGGCATATCACCACTCACTGGAGGTAGTGTCAGAGAATCACAGAATCTCTTGAGTTGGAAGGGACCCATAAGGACCATCAAGTCTAAGCCCTGGCTCCACACAGGGACATCCAGGTCAGAGCATGGGACTGAGTGCATTGTCCAGACAGTTCTTGAATTCAGCCAAGCTTGATGCTGCGACCACATCCCTGGGGAGCCTGTGCCAGTGCCTGATCCCTCTATCAGTACAGACCCTCTTCCTGATATCCAACCTAAACCTTACCTGTTGCAGCTTCATTCTGTTCCCTTGGGTTCTATCCCTGTTCACCAAAGAGAGGAGAACAGCACCTGCCCCTTTGCTCCCCCTCGTCAGGAAACCATAGACCACAATGAGGTTTCCCCTCAGTCACCTTTTCTCCAAGCTGGCACTGGACTACAGATGCATTGTCAAAGACAGCTCTCATCTCCCTTCAAAACAGTGTCTCTGTTCCTCCAGGCGCCCCAAATTCAAAACCATCTACTGACATTCCTTCCAGATGTGCACAGAGGCACAGGACAGCAGTAAGCTCATGGCTCCTCCTAGCCATTTTCTAGAGTCCCTTTTCTTTATTTCTGCAGTGAAAACCAAGATCTAGACTGAAGGTGTTGGAAGATTATGTAGTCCCTAGTTACATCAAGATAAGTACAGTGCCTCAGCAGGACCAGTTCATCCTCAGCCTCAGTCAAGGCTGGAACTAAGTCCCTTTGACACTAGGCATCATTTTAGCTCACTTGCTACAGCCAAATGAACTTTGAAAAATATGTATAAAAGGGTCAGAAAAGATCCTGAAATTAAAATTTAAACAGCGTTTGTTTATAAGCTGAGCAAATATCAGTATTACTTACTGTGTCTCAAATTCCCAGCTAATCAGCTCACAGACAGTTATGTCTAGTCCTTTCACCTCACGCACACCATCAACTCTTCTCTTTCCTGCTCTTGGCATCACTTATTTTACCTGCTCCATTATACCTGATGGAAATTTTTGAAAAGCAGAGCTTAAAAAAGGATGAAATAATAAAAGTTTCACTACCATACCAGCCTCTGTCAACAGAAGAACATCGAGGAGTGAGGGAAGCTTGTGCGCACACACATCCTAAAACCATAACAAGGAGAGGCTCTTCCTTAGTTTGACTGAAATCCCATTAGTGACTCTGCCTATCTATGCAGGAGCTTTGAGACCAGACCACTGTGGATGTGTGTATCAGCTGAAAAATAATAATCAGTTGTGGTCCCTGAAGCAGAGCTGGTCCTCAGTGCATGGGTCCATGCAAGCCTGTCAAGCGGGGAGCCACTGTGGCAGAGGAGACCACGTAGTTGTGCTGACAGATGGGATGAATCCTCTAAAAGGGAATAGGATACAGTAGGGACGTTCATACAAAGCACGACATGTAGGCAGCACCACACGTAGGCAGGCTGGGTGGCAGGTCAGCAGAGCGTGGTCTTGGGCTAACAAGCAGAGCATGAGTCCATGACGTCTCACTGGCATGAGAAAGGTGTACATTACACTAAGGAAGCACAGTGACATAGTTTTTCTTCAGCTTATATCAGGCTCCTGTATGTATTGCTGGGAACTAAAAGCAAATACAGACCAACTGGGCACAACACAGGAGAGCACCATGGGTGGCCTAGAAACACATCCTCTGTCGGCAGCGTGAAAGTTAAATGAGGTGAGGCCACGTTCCCAGAGGAAGAAAACACATGGTGGTAGAGGAAGGAGGGATGACAGTGTACTTCAAGTTTGTGAAAGTAGCAAAGAAAAAGGGAACAATCTGTTCTTTATGTCGACAGGAGATCAGACAAGAGGTAACCAATTTAAACCGTGCAAGGAAAATAGCTAGATAAGCAACTGGGAAACCCTGAGAGGAAGTTTTTAAGACAAACACTTCTGAGGTACATTCCATTCTGGGGCTGGCTGCACTATGCTTCAACAATTTCAAGACCAATCTGGACACGTTCCTGTGTGATCTAATCTAGGTGCTGGGGCAGGGGGGTTGGACTAGATGGTCTTTCAAGGTCCCTTCTAATTCTTAACGTTCTGTGATTCTGTGATCACAACATTCAGAAAGTGCAGACTGCGTAAAACACACATACATACACATAGCATGCACAAATAGGTATAGGATAGGTACGTAAAGCATCAACTGATGTCTGAAAAAAAGCACTTGGCCTAAAGTCTCAATTGCAGCATTATATCTGTGAGGACCAAAGGTTAAATTTGCAGGGTTGAAAGGGCATTTAGTGGAACTTAGTTCATTTTCAGGGGGAACCGGATGCTTTTCTCTTAAAATCTCACATCCTTTCCCCCTCTGATTTTCCTTTTCCCTTCAAACAGATTTCTCTGTGAATGCTGGAAGTGTAGAAACAGTACCTAAAATAATCTGAGGTATACACACTCCTACTAGTTATAGGCAAATGAGGGTGCCCAGTACGTTTTCAGAAAGCCCCTCACACATGAGGGAATAGCTGTGTCAAACCAAGACCTTCTCTCCATTTCTGCGTGGAGCTCTGGCTCACATCCAGTTCAGAGAGAGTAGCTGAAAGCCATTTCTCTCTGATGTTGTTTAAAAGCCTAAACGCAATGAAATACTAGTCTGAGTCCATTTCCCAGTGAGCAAAAGTGTCAGAAAGCCACCATCAGAGCTAGATCTAATTGGCAGTCCCAGTAGGGAAGCAAGGAAATAGATAGACGGGGAGACACAATACCCTGCCTCCTGTGGTACTTGTTACGAAACTGTCTGCAGCAGTGGCTCCAACTTTGGGGGCACTGAATTTCACTAGCTTCCCACCCACATCAAACCCCCTCATACTCTAATATTTCACTAGAGATGTTCTGCCTCTTTCTCCACCCTGGCTTTTGCTGACCACAAAGCCTTGACACTGTGTGAAAAGTCACACCGCAGATCTCTATTCTTGACTGTTTGTATGCAACTTGCAAATGCCATTCTGGCCTCAAGGCTGCCATGGCTGCACTTCAATATATTTACCCTTTTCACTAGTTTCAGAAGCGTGAGACTTGACTGAGCAGAGAGTTACAGGGTCAAACGTCATCAATCCAGCAGCTGAAGCCACAACTCACAGCCAATCATACCCTATTACAGTGAAACTAACACAAAATCAAACTCAAAGGCCTGGAAGATTGGCTTGATAAAATGACCATAAAATCAGATTATTTGGCTTAACTGTGCTTGGTCAGAAGTTTTGTGTGAATTTTTTGGCACGCTGAAGAACTCGTGTCAAGGTAGTCAAAAAGGCACAGATAAGTATTGCTGTAGGTAGTCCTGTAGTCAGTCAAGTTTCCAGCCCAGGAAACCTGGCTTTGGATAACTGCTACACCACAAACTTCCTCTGGGAAAACAGACAAGTCCTACTGATGGCAATGAGGTAAGAATCTCACTTTTCTCCCTTTCTTTCCAGGCTTCACTTTGCAGAATTACCCCATTCCAGGCACTTCAGAGGGCAAATCTGTTTAAAAAAAAAAAAAAGTGCTCAGATACAAGACTGACAGAGGTTGATTAGGTAACACCAGCAGCTAGAGTAAGCATTACCTTATTTCCAGTGGCTATCTACAGCTCCTCTGTATTAATGTACACTGCCCGATCTGTGCTAAAACAAGTAGTGCATATTTCCCTTCAAGAGCTTACAGGAAGAATAGCTTATTTTACAGCATCCATTGTTAGAAGATGTCTGAAGCCTTCCCAGCAGTAGTAAGAAAATAAGAAAATCACATCAGGCTCATTTTCCTCACTAATTTTCCTCCCAAGGCATTCAGAAGTGTTCTTCTGCTGGTCTGCACAGTTGAGTTTATTTCCTCATCTTCCTTCCCACTCCTCTCTCTTTCCCTGCCCTCTTTACTTATTAATATTTCCTCACCTCCTTTATGTTTTTGTCCTCCTTTTCACCTCCTGCTCTATAATTCATCGAGGTCTGCAGGGAAACTAAGTCAAAGCAGCAAATTTTATGTTTCAACCTGAGCACAGGAAGATTGGTCTCTCTCATCCCCTCTGAAAATGAGTTTGAAAACTTTGGTCTCGCTGCCAAAACAACCCTGTATATGAAAAGAAACATAAAACAGAATAGCAGCAAGAATGTGCAAAGACCAAATAATAGAGGGTCACTGACAATAGATTGCTTCTGGCCTCTGACACAGGCTTGCGCTCTCTCTCATACGTATCGGGGCACACTGGCCCTGATACACTGCACTTGCAAGACCATCCTTGGCAAGGGATAGGGTAGCAAACTCGTCCAAGAGCATGCTTGAGGAGGTCTGCCCAGGAAGGATCTGGGAGGCCATTTTAGATGCCCTCCTTCTTAAAGGAAATGTCAAACCTCCCATCAGCGAGGGAAGACAGTGGCAGGTTGATCTGCAGGCAAGCAGTGGGCCAAAAGCAGGAAGGTGCTTGGAAAAGGAAAATCTAAAAACTTTAATTTAAAAAAAAACCCACCCTGTATTAGAAATATTAAAAAAAAAATTAAAATCTGTTAATAGAAATGTATTCTCACAACCTAATCAGATCTCTTCAAGTAAACACATTTGGAGTAAGGAACATTTGTACAGATAATTAACAAGTGACACAGAAGTCAAATAAATCCTTCGTGTAAATTCAGTTCTGTGACTAACCTGCATAATAACATTCCCACTCTGCACCACACATCAAGTTCTGCACAAAGAAGGGGAAAAAATACAGGTTGCCATCAGACTCCTCTCTAACTGCCCATTTTTTTATAGCACACTGTTAGGAAATATTGTCCCTTTTTGGCATGAAAAGGAATTCTTGTTTGGCTTTCCTAGTTCCTTGCCCTTACTCCAGACAGAAGAGCTTTGCCTGACAGCAGTGACCAGTGTTGTCATCAACTAGTTCCAAAAATTTTGATTTCTCTGTCTGCATCCATGGCTTTGAAGTCTTGTAGTAACTGAGAAAATAATTAAAAACCCCAACTAAGTTACTATACCCAAATCTTTCCACATAATCCTATTTATGCAGAAAGGTTTTCTTGCAACATTTTGCAAGGTTTCTTTCCAGATGCTAATATTTTTTATGAAAATGCCATTATTTTCATGGTGCACACTGGGAATCAGACAGGGAACTTCTCTAACTGCAGGTTAGCAATAGACGCGCCAGTAGGAACCTTTGCAGCTCTGGTCTTTTTACCATTTCTTTCTCTTTCAAGATGTTTTGGTTAATTTCAAGTCTTGCGCCTGTTTCAATTACTCATTCGGCTGATTATATTTTCTTTATCCCAGTGAGAGCCAAGGCCTGCTTTGCCCTACGCTCCTCAGCAACAACACTTCCATCGAGACTGCTTTAAGAGACAAGCACTCTCCTTGGCAGCAACGAAGAAAACGGTGACACGTTTCACGCAGAAGGCTGCCTCAGAAATAAATAAATAAAAGAACTCACCTCATATTTTATCCAGCATCTTCTGAGTCTCATCAGAGGAAATTAAAAAAGAAATTGGCTTCTTGAGAGGATAGATCAGACACCTTAAGGAACAGCAGCTGCAATTTGTGTTTCTGAGAAATGAAAATTGAAAAGCAGACTAAAGTGGGTACTGGGTGATTTATAAACCGCCTTCCGCCATTCTTTCTGAGCATCAGTACGTTCAGCAGATCATCGATAGCACCGTCTTTTAACATATAATTTTCAAACTGAAATTAAACAGGCGACTCCCTGCCCTGCTTCCTTGGGTGTTTGAGGGACCTCACGGCCCCAGCTTGCGTGGCTCCTGCAAACATGCTTGTAGCCCGATATAGTACAACTGTCAGCAACTGCTGTAGTTATAGGGCTGTTTGTGCCAGGAGCTCGAGAGCAGGTTCTTCATAAACTCATCCAAATGCACGAGGCTTGTTCATGAGCAAAAAAATAAAATACTCGGTGTTACTTCTTGACATTTTGTTGTTTTAGTAATGTAACCCCTTGGAAACTGTATCAAGATCTATAAAGCCATTCAGCTCTTAATCGTAGCAGATATGAATCACTCTGTCAGTTAACACTCAGTGCATAAATCGCTGGCAATGTGGATTTATGACACCGGGATGTAATTCACCAGTATCAGCTCTTAAATTTGATTAGAAATATGGGATTTGAGAAGAATGGACTTACATAGCCGGCTGCAGTTCGAGTTGTGACCTTAACAAAAAAAAAAAAAAGTCGGGGACTGAGGCTTACAATCTGCTGGTATGCTTAAGGAACAGTTTCACGTTCGCCCTGCCCAGATTAATTGCTTCTTTAATCTGTGAATGCTGACACACATGCGCAGCTGTGCACGCTAATAGGGAGGACGGCAGCCGAGGCTCTATCAAGTTTCATTATATCCTGCGTACTTAATTGTCTTCATCACTGGAAACCATCATTTTATTTAACGGCTTAAGTACAGCAGAAATGCCATAATCACATTTAAGTATTAGAGCCATCTATAAGCAAACAGAACTGGCTTTAAGAGGAACACACAGATTGCTGCTGTGTGGTTGCCTGGTGCAGGTAGTAGAATTTTCTACTCGCCCGTTGAATCTGTAACCAGGGCAGGGTCAGAGTCCGTGATAAAAAGGTCTTTTCTGATTCATTCCAGCTTAGCCCAGTGACACTGGCACACTGGGTCAAGTGCACTGTAGCTGACTGTAATTGCAGATATTAATGAAGCTTTGAAAGGAATTCAAAATTACTCTAAATGTCCGTGTTGGCTAGAAACTCATTTTGTTCTCATATAAACATGCCAGATCACCCAAAAATAACTCAGCTTCTTGGGTCAAAATGCAGATAACACTTGAGCTCTTTTACAGCTTATGTCCAGATCAGGCTTTTCTCTCCTTGGCTCATTATCTTGTTCTCCCCCTCACATTTGACAGGGGAGCCTACTGAATATCAGATCACTGCATCCACACACTGATATTGCCACACTTCCTACCATAAAATTCAAGTATGCAGAAGTACACTACAGCTGGCAGTGCTGGGCACAAGCAATGGCTCCACACTGAAGCTCTGCAAAAAGACAAGAGGTTCCAGCCTTGGAGACGTGTCAGAATTGGATTCCCCTTCTCATAATAACCTTCTTGAGTGGGTGAATTTTGCCTGCCTTCAGGGGCAAATGACCTAATGACATTCAGGGCATTAGAGCGCAGGTGCCTCCACCTTCCCCCAGCAACTCCTCCACACCACTCCACTCCTGCCAACGTCTTTGGTCTGATCACTGGCCTCAGTGATCCCATGGGTCTCAACCTTCTGCCCAAGTGACCAACCCCAACAGCAGGTATTGGGCGACCTGGGCTAAACTGCAGCTCCCTGCCTACACCCCATGAGGTTGCAGCATCTCTTCAATCTACCAGCAGGATCTCTGTGGGCAGTCTGCCTCATGGCTAGAGTAGCAGCCCAGCTACCCAACAAATGGGAATGGTGGGGCAGGTTGGGCTTTGACGTCCCCTCCCACTCAGGCTGTGCTGCCACTTATAGAAGTGTGTAAGAACAGACACTTATACCACCTGAAAACTTTCTTTGAGCCAAGAGGTCTTCTAGTACAGCCCAAACTTTTCACTTGTCAGTGAGACGGTGTGTCTTTTTCTAAAGAAACCAGGCAGGTTGCTCAGCAAAAGCTCTGTGGAAAGCCCCTGAGGTGCTGCAGTGCCACGTGTGAGCCCTCCATCACTTCTTCTTAGTGCCAGCCCTCCTCTGCATGAGGAGCTGAAATGGAGTTGTTGTTCTCCCTGCTGTTAGTCAAACTTTGAAGCATCCAACCGATAGCAGTCTATCAACTTTACAGTTACTTAAAGAGAGCCTGTCACTTTATTATTAATAGTAGCAATTACATTATAGCAGTTAAAATACACAGGTGAGATTGGGACTGTACCGCAGCCAGGGTTAGAGATCTGTTCCGGCCCAGCCTGTGCTAGAAGAGGCTTTCAAGTGTGATTATGTGGGCAAATCCTTCTAGCTGAGACCTGAGATACATCTTCCCACAGTACACGGCATACACATGAGCTTGCTCTGCCAGATGCACATCTATAACCTGAATGGCCACAGAGCCAAACTTCAGCTAACACACCCTTCCTCTCAGCAATGTCTGTTGCCTCAGGCTTAGTGATGCACTCATCTTTTCACATCATTCTGGTCACTTCAGAGCTCAAGGCAGAGCACTCTAACATTTGTTTTTGGCACAGCACTCATGCAATATCACTCCCTCATTTCTCTGGGAAAGGCACTGCTTCCCAAAACAAAGGCAGATAATCAGCAGAAAGCTGTGCCTTTTCTTTGCCCATGTAGCTCCATCCAAACTAGGGCTTTGAACCCGTGAAGGTGTTATTAAAAGATCTCATCTAACCAAGGTTACTTTGCTGTCAGCAACTCCAAATGTCTGTTTGAGCTACCGGGAGAGAATCACCTTCCTAAATAGGGACAGAAAAGCTCATGCTTTAAATGCTTTCTCAAAGAAGGGAAACTGAGGCAGGAAGCAATTGAAGGACTCCACCAAGGTCACACAATACACTTATGCAAAACGTGACCTCACCTGTGTTTTAGTCCATGGCACAGATGCCACAGAGGTAGCAATTTAATCAGCTACGAGCCCCATCTGTTCATTATTGTCTCAACTGGAGATTGCCATCCCCAAAGCCGAGCCACGTTAATTGATTATACGAATGCTCCTGGTTTGCCCCAATGCAAAGGCAGTCAATTTAATTTAAATCCTTGTTGGAGGAGATTTCAATTTGCTGGCTGACTTTACGCTGAAGCAGACAAGGAGCACTCACGTAAGTTTCACAACCCACTCCCCGCTGTGTCTGACAGAGCGCATCTGTCCACCTCCTACCTCTCTGGCGATTTTTAAATCAAGACAAATAAAATGGGGAATGAGCAAAGAGGAGACTTCTCTTGTGGCGCTACCCAGGGCTTTGAGCTTAACAGAATTTCAGCCAGTGGAATTTCCCCAATCTAATAGCATTTCTTCAGGCTGAAGTTTTCCCTACTCCACAGTTTCTCCAGTTGGCTTCCCAGCATCACGTATTTCTGCTTCCTCTCCGTGTTTTAATCCAGGTAAAGAAAACAGACCACAGTTTGCCCTTTTTCTTATGACTACCAGCAGCGGTATCAGGGTCACAGAAACTACAGGGGGCCGGGGGCAGTAAAAAAGCTTTTGAAAGCTCTCCCTAAATGCTGCATCCACTCTTTCTGACATTTTAAGTCATCAAAACTTCACCAGTGATATGAGAGGCTGCTTTATTTTTTCTCGCTTACCCTTTTCCCTTCATTTTTATCAGTGGCTGGATTTTGATTGCATTATGCCTTACAAAGACCGGCTGCCTCCAAGAGTAACTGCATTATCATCAGAGGCAGCCACAAATAAAAGCACTGTGTATGTAAAGGGGTCACAACATTTACTGCTTTTTTTTTTTTTTATAAACTGTNGTTAAAATAATAGTCTGACAAGCCCTTCCTGGGAGTTCTGTTCATGGTAAAAAGCCTACATCCATTGAATGAGCCACTTACCCACCAATGGCACCGTTTCCCTCTTCCATCCATAAAAACAAGAGCCTTTTTCACACATTGGCCTGGTCTGCTAAAGAAAGAGTATTTTGCAGTTAAAAACCGGAATTAATTTTTAGGTCCTCATCCTAGAAGTTACAGTCCTGCTTGGTTTGCATTGGAGATATATTTTCTGTTATTCTTGGAAAGCAAGAGAAAATGACCAAAAAAATTCTGTCTCCCGAACAAAAAGACGCAAGCACAAACACCGGATACGTTTTGCTTAACGGCAGCGATGTTCCCGAGAACTGCAAGAGTAAATAAAGCAAGCAGATGTTCTCAGGCAGCTGAACAAGGTGGTTTGAAGGTACCCAAATTACTGCAAACAGCCCATTTCTCTTCCTCTTCCACCTTCTACCCCATCACTTGACCGTAATGGCACTTTTGCTGTTCATCACTCACTCTCCCCATCAATTTTCATTGCCCTCCACAGCTTCTTCATCACTTTTGTTGTCAAACCTACAACTACCTTTAGTTCAGATGTTTGCTGTAAGTCCTAGCAATAGGCATCTAACCCATGAAGAATATAAATAAATTGGCTAGTTTTAAGAGGCACTAGGCGATAATGTATTTTTTCATACCCACAGATAGAGCTAATATTTTCACAACTCTATTGGAAAACTGACACAGCACTAATATGCTTACCTCTAGCCGTTTGTCTGTCTCCTCCATGCTATTTTAAGAAATGGGCATGTTGTGCTGTGGTAAAATAAGGACCAAACCTCCACATGACTTAAATCAGTCACCAGCAAAGAGAAATTCTCAGCCGTTTGCTCTTCGCAGTCCCTGCAGGCCGTTTTACTACAAACTGCCATTAAAAAAATAATTAAAAAAAGGTTTGGTTTCAACTATAAGCTTTCCTAAAAGGCCCTGAATGCTCCTGGGTTTAATTCTCATGAAAAGAACTATTAGAATTTTAAAAGATTAATTAGGGATAGTTTTAGCTTCCAGAAAAATAAACACCAAAACCATTGCCTCCTTTTCTTTCCAATTTTGTGGTGGTGTTGGGCTTTGTTGGGCTTGGGGCTTTGGCTTGTTGGGGTTGTTTGGGGCTTTTTTTTTTTTTTGTGTTGATCTTAAATTATTTTTACACTGATCTGGAGCATTGACTTCAGTGGAATGTGAGGTTTACTCCAGCACAGACAAGAGAGATGTCTATTCCTCAAGGTGAAATGGGTGACCAAGAGTGGGCTCCAAAACAGAGTACCCCACAAGCCACCACACCCCACAAGCTGTGGCAGAGCCAAACTGGTGGCTCGTTCCCAGCCCTGGTCAATCTACCCAGACTGGAAAAATAAAACCTAGGTCCCAACTGTGTGTAAAACAACACTGGTGATGAGCAAGTCTCACTTTATGAGACTACCAGCTCCATGCCTACCTGACATACATACCCGGGAAGTTTCAGCTTTCCCACCAGTTGGAATTCTGGATGCTTTGGAGTAAAGTCTGTGGTTTGGGTTAATGGCTCCATAGCCACAGCCCTGCAATTCTCATGAGCTGCAAGATACAACACTATTCTGGGCAGCCTGAACCATACAGTCACAACCTGAAATTACAGCCTACAGACAAATCTCCAGCTGCTGAAAACTCTGGGGAAACTCAGCCCAAGTATCACCAAAATTCTCAGAGGCCAAATAAAAACTTTAAAAAAAATAAGTTTCATCCACCATTAATCTTTTTTTGAGAGGCAGAGGTGAAGAAAGGGAGGAACATAGGGGAGAACTGACCTCATTGCCTAGCACTCCTATGATGTAGAAAGACAAACTCTTAAAGGTATGCTAGGGGAAGGACAGGATAGCAGCAGATGTGCACACACTGATGCAGGTCTCTTCTCCCTTTGCCTTTCATAGAATCACAGAGCGTGTTAGGTTAGAAGGGACCTTTAAATCTATCTAGTCCAACCCCCGTGCAGTAAGCAGGGACATCTTCACTAGATCAGGTTGCTCAGAGCCCCATCAAACCTGACCTTGAATGTCTCCAGGAATGGTGCCTCCACTACCTCTCTAGGAAACCTGTGCCAGTGTCCCACCACCCTCACAGTGAAGAACTTCTTCCTAATGTTTAATCTAAACCTGCCCTGCTCCACTTTAAAACTTTATTTTTCCTGATTAAAATGAAAGGCCAAGGCAAATCCCTGGCTCCAACCAGCCCCTGTACTCCACAAAGAGCTACACCCAGAGCCGCTGCGTTCACCACTGCAAACTGAGGGGCAGCTGGCCTGGTGGCAGAGGCAAAGCTAATTCCTCAATGGCATGTAAGGAAGCTCAGCTGCTCTAGAGGAAAGCAGCCTTGTGGCTGGGGAAAGTGAGCTTGCCTTGGTTGGAAAGGACCTTTCAGATCATTAAGTCCAACCATCACCCTAACCTGCTATACACTACTAACCCATGTCCCTCAGCACCACATCTAATCATTGTTTAAATATCTCCAGAGATGGAGACATCACCACCTCCCTGGGCAGCCCGTTCCAATGCCAAACAACCCTCTCCAGGAAGAAGTTTTTTTTCTAATATCCAATCCAAACCTCCTCTCCTCCTCAAATCTAAATGGCGCAACTTGGGGCCATTTCCTCTTGTCCTATCACTTGTCACTAGGGAAAACAGGCCATCCCCACCTCTCTACCACCTCCTTTCATGTAGTTGTAGAGAACAATTAGATCCCCCTTCAGCTAGACTAAACCACCCCAGTTCCCTCAGCTGCTCCTAGTAACATTTATTCTCTAGTCCCCTCACCAGTCTTTTCTCCCTTCTCTGGACATGCTCCAGCACCCAAGTTCTTTGTGCCCCAAACTGTAAGGGCACCCATGCTGTAATTGAATAACTTGACACCTGCTGGGATCAAAGCCAGAGGAGAGGAGGGAGCTGGCAGTGGCGTTTCTCACAGCAATTCCCATTGCCACCCAAAACATCCCAGCAGCCAACTGCACAGCCAGCACATGCAAGCAGCACCGCCAGGCACAGACTTTTGTACTTGCTTTAGCAAGTGGCCCAGCACTGTCACACACCAGCAGTCCATTTGACCGGGTCAGCACCCACCTTGCTTCAAGTCCTCTCCATTCAGAGTTCCCGGAGATGGTATGCCTGAAGCGGTCACCACCATCTCAGATCATGTTGACCTGCAAGTATAAACCACAGCTGCCACTGTTATCACAGAGATGTATATGGGGTTTTTCCCTTCCCACTTTCCTTCCTGCCTGAAATTACTATTTCCCTTCATTGCAGCTGCTTAGGTACACCAGTGATACAGGGTTGAGGGAGTCGGGCGGGCAGGGTGAGGTATGTGGAAGACAAGATATCAATTCAGGAAAACCAAAAAAGAGAGTGGAAGCAGGAATGGAAATATTCAGGCATTAGTAGTCTGTGATGCACAAACAGATCACATACTCATAGCACATTCATTACTGGGGAACAGTGTTTAATATTTACAATCAACATTCACACTTGAGAGTTCAAAATGGAAACGCAGCTCAGCCTCTCAGAGGTGCCACCTCTTGCCGTCTTTCATCCTTCCCTCTCACTCCCCAACAGAGATGCCAAAGAGAAGCAGTCTCCAGCACACCGTCATACTTGCCCTGAGAGCGGGGTGCTGCAGAGCCAAGCCTCCCCCCTCACTGGGTTACTTGGGTTCCCAGGGGACCTCGACCCCAGCTCTGCAAACCCAGTGAGGGAGAGGACCTCCGTGGGAAGTGAACACAGCTGATCAGCAGTGCACAGGAGCCATTTCTGAAACTAGGATGCCAGTTCAAGGTGACCAAGGTCACTTATCAGCACACCTTCCATCTTGCTTAAGGAAACTTCACACAGTGTTACATTTTAGACATCCCCATGGTGTTTGTTTTTTTTACATTCCCAGTGTCACAGATTAGTGGCCACCGCGTTGTCTACATGCAAGCTTCTCCTTTCTGCTTTGTTATCAGGTGCCTGCCGCTGCCACAACCTGATTTAAAGACTGGTGCTGGCTGCATCTGTAATGCAGTCACCAGTGATGAATTGTGATGTCACGAGCGCTAGATCATGGCATCGCTGAAGGAATTAAGATGATGAAGGGGGAAGAACGCCTGTATTTACACACAAACATCTTCATAATCAGCAGGGCCAGCAAAGGAAATAGAATTAGGCAGATAAATAGAATTAGCATTATTCGGATGCTAACTGGAAGAAACGTGATGCATTTAAACACTCTGTGTCTGTGTGTGTGTGTTGTTTCCTGGAGAAGGATATTACATGCTGACATGCTGGAGACAGGCTGGGCAAAGCAAAAAAAGGGAGGGCTGAAAAGCTTTCTGGGCTCCAGAGGGGAAAAGATGGGTAGTGAGAGCACTGCTTTCTGCAGGAAGGCTTTCTTCAAGGAGAAGCAAGGAAAATGGAAAAGTATGTCAGCAGACCAAGGTGATTGAATATTGTTTACTCCAGGGAGGTCTGAAACTTGAAGCTTAACAAAATGGGCCTACAAGAGTTTCCCCCCTCCCAACATACCCTCCTCCACCGCTTCATGGAAAGGACACCAGCCTGGGGTGCTGTGTCTAATCTTTCTTCTTTCTACCACTTGCCCTTTCCCCTTCCACCTCTTGCCTTCACTCTTTAGAGCAGGATGTCCACGAGACAGAGACGACGACTTCAAGCTGTCAGGCACATGCCCAGTTTCATCTGCTTCTGTCATACAGGCACCACAAAGGGGCATTTCCACTAACATTTTTTAAATCCACATCCAACTGGCATCCATCATTCACAGCTCTCTGCTTCTCCCCTCACATCTCCCCTCAGCTCTCACAGCGCTGCCTCTGCTCATCATAGGATCTTTGCTACTGAAGGCAGCTGAGGGGGGGTGGGGGGATGATATGGGATGGACTCCCTCCTTTTGGCTCTCTGGGAATACGAAATAATGACATGTTTGTTACTTTTGTGGACAGGAATCATTCAAAAACACAGTGATCCTGACAGCTCCTGGAGAAATGATGCCTCAGTGACAGGCTTCTTTTCAAAGCCTGGGCTCCTCCTGATGCCCATCTATGGTCCTTAGTGTTATTAGATGTTTACAGCTGACTCAGCCTGCAAGCTTTGGGTCTGCAAAAAACCCCCACAACTTTGCGTCAACGCTACCCTCTGTTCAGGCTGTGTGATTTGGTTAAAACAAAACAATAAACATACTATCTGCTGCAGAGAAATTTTCCAGGAGTGCAGAGGTGCTTTCAAACAGCCCCTTCATGATCCTTCATTTCAGGGATATCTTAATGCTAGCTAGAGGCAGTAACTTTCAGAAGACCACCCAGCATTAGACTCTCAGATAAATAACGACATAGCTGAGCTAATGGTTCTTCTCATGCATTTCTCTAAGCAGCTGGTGGCACCCAGAATTTGGGGGTTCTACCTTATTTTTCCTAGTCTGCTATGAATTTGCTGTGCTACTTGAAAAGGCCAGTTTGCTTGCATGGAGCTCATTCACTTTTATTTCGTAGGTGAAGATAGGACTTTTCTGCCTCACAGACGCTGGTGCAGCAGCTGTGAGGTTGCTGGTTGAAAAGTCCTGTGGAAGTAATAAGCTACCATTGTGAGATTCACAGACTCTCTAGGAATCCTTATCTAAGCCTCCAAGCCTAATTTTGCCTTTTGATATATATAATTGATTTCTGAACTGTCCAACTTGAAACAGCCTGGAGGGAGCTGGTTTCCAGAAAGAGGCGCTTCTCGTTCCTCCCTCTGCTGAAACCAGAGGTGTTGCACTAAATTGTCTGCAAATGCTCAGCACATGGTCGGGTAGACCGTGCTCCCACAGCTCCAGGTTACTCAGAAAGCTTAAATCCTTTTCCAGCCATCTGAGTCATCCCCTTCAGCTGAGCCCCCCACCTCCACTGTGTTTCCAGCCCCAGGAGCTTTGCAGTAAGGGACAACTGAGGTGAATTGCACTAGGAGGCAAGGAGCTGTGGAGCAGCATGACCTTCCTTCCCTCAGGAATCCAGTGAGTGCTCAGCACATCCTGTCAGCACTGGCCAGGCTTTGCAAGGTGGGAAACCTACAAATAACAGAAACTCCTAAGATGGAAGGGACCTGTAAGGATCAAGTCTAACCCCTAGTTCCACACAGGACCAGCCCAGTCAGAGCATGGGACTGAGTGTGTCACCCAGACACTTCTTGACCTCAGTCAAGCTCGATGCTGTGATCACTTTGCTGGGGACTCTGTTCCAGTGCTCGACCACCCTCTCAGTAAAGAACCTTTCCTAATCTTCAATCTAAACGTCCCCTGTCACAGCTTCATCCCATTCCCTTGGGTTCTATGCCTGCTCACCAAAGACAGGAGATCGGTGCCTGTCCCTTCACTCCCCCTTGTCAGGAAGCCACAGACCACAGTGAGGTCTCCCCTCAGGCTCCTCCTCCCCAGGCCGAACAAACCAAGGAACTTCAGCCTCTCCTCACAAGACTTTCCCTCCAGACCTTTCACCATCCTCGTTGCCCTCCCCTGGACACTCTCCAATAGTTTTATGTCCCTCTTGTCCTCTGGCACCCAAAACTGCCCCCAGTACTACTCAAGGTGAGGCCGCACCAGCACAGTGTAGAGCGGGACAATCCCCTCCCTGGACCGGATGGCCCTGCCATCTCTGATACACCCCAGGGGACAGTTGGCCCCCCTGGCTGCCTGGGCACACAGATGGCTCATGTCTAACTTGCTGTCAGCCAGGACCCCCAGATCCCTCCCAGCATGGCTGGCCTCCAGCGTTTGGTTCCCCAGTCTGCATGAGCGGCCCGATGTGGGAAGGGGCAGCCGCCTCGCTGAGCCCCGCGGGAGCAAGGCCTTCCCTTCTCGCTGCCAGGCCCTGCTCCCGCCCCCCCCGGGATTTCCCGGTCAAAGAGACACGAAGAGCCACACTGGGAGCCTGCCAAGCCTTTCGGCAGGGGAAGCGCGGGCCCAGCGGCCTCGCTGTTCGCTCCGCGGCAACCCCCCCAGAGCCGGAGGCATTGCCCTGGCAGCCCGCAGCCCCGAGCACGGAGGCCTGGCAGGGAGCCGCCCGCCTAGCC
>VXBZ01006684.1:773277-853746 GCA_013399135.1 Heliornis fulica
CCACCAGCACAAACTGGGAAGTTTCTGGGGAAGTGACTCATCTGTTGCTGTATTACACCCGACTTCTTCCTAGTGTGACATTCTCCATAGAGCTGAAGGAGAATTTAATCCTTTCCGGGAAAAACTCAGCACCCATAGCTGTACCTGGCTAAAAGAAATGTTTTCAGGTTCACGTACCTGCTTTTTAAGAGGCTGAGAATAAATCTGTCTTTTTGGAAGATAAGAAACATTTCGCATTTCATTTCAAAAACCCACAAAGTTGAATAGTTCCGTACAACAAGGGCAATGTTTCAATCAGAACCCCAGTAATAGATGCTCCACGCTGAACAGTCCTATGTAGCAATGACAATATAATCAATTGATGGATGAGTTAAAATCTTTTAGGACTCAGTCAAAACCCATTCTGTACAGTAACGTGTGCCCATCCTCCGGATAGGCTGCATCCATCAGTAACAACAAGGGAAGGAATAGAGAAAGGCTTCTGAAATCATGAAAGATACTTTGAATGTATCAAGCTTTTCTTTGCTTTTCTACTGTGCTTCATCTTTCTCACCCGATCCAGCACAGCCATTTGTTTTGCAGAAGCAGTTTGGGATACAGAGAAATTACGCAGGAGGAAATAAGGATATGGGAATTAGATCGTAACTTGTAGCCCAGACCCATCTGGAACTGGCTGCTTTATGAAGTCAGAAGAGATTCATGCAATTTCCTCTTAGCACCTTGTAGCACCTTCCCACTATAATTTTTCAAACTTAGCTTAAAATTCTCCTTTTTCCCTACCCAAAACCCACCCAGGACTGGAAATGAGAGGGCTATCCTAACACAGAGTGTCTTTCCAGCCAAACCCAGACCCTGTTCATTCCAGCAGTACCCTGGTACATTTGGCAGGCTTGTAAATTTGGGAATTAAACAATACAGGTTCCGAACCAAATTAAACATCTGAGTTTTACCCACCACTGCCCAATGCTGCTGTTGGCTACATAACTGCCTCTTCCTAATGAGCTGAAGCTCTGTGTCTCTTGTCATTTGTATATGTTTGTGCTCTGGATACAAGGATTAGCAAGGATTTAGGATTTATATCTCATTTGAAAGATGAATAACTTACTACTTCATATCTTCCACCAGTGGGGATGTTAAGCAAAGTGCCATGCACTACATTGTCCTGTGAACTCCCATCACCAGAGTGGGATGGAGAACAAGTGGGTTCTACCACGTGACCCCCAGAATCATTTATCTAGTCCTGGTGAGCAGAAGGCTGAGGTGAATCCCAGAGTTTGGGACACTACGCTGAGAACAGTCTCCGCCATAGCATGCCAGCAAGGGGACCACTGAGGAGTAAAGATGGAGGCAGCAGAAACCATCCTAGGTCCAGTGGAAGCAAAACTTCCCACACAACATGCTGGGGCAGGGGCAAGAAAACCTCTCTTTCGCGCTTCTGTCAACTTCATCTAGCTTGAAAGCTGGCTGCAGCGCCATCACAAAATCCCTAGCTGAGACAGTAATACCAGAAGAGAGATGATTCCTCGAGCAGGCTGAAATTTCAGCCACCATCGGTCTCCCACACATTTGAACTCCCTTCTCCCCATTTATTTTTTCATTCCTCTCTCAAGCGCCGTGACAAGTCAGCTCTTTGTTTTTAGCACTTCAATTACTCCCTCACAGCACTTGAACTGTTGAGCCCTCCCACAAAATCAGGATAATGAATAATGTTCATCATCTGCTTTGGTGTATCTGTTTCCCCCTCCCAGGCTTGTAGCAGGACTGGAGAGGCAGAAGCACTGACAGCTGAACAAATCCCACGCTGTCGCGGAGGACAGGCATGGCAGCGTACCTTGGCAGCCTTCTCAAACACTGCAGCCTGCTTCTCCATGTGCAGGGGGTCTTTCTCCCAGCAACTGGCCACAGAGGACCCAGCCCTACTTGAGAAGCAAAGCTGAAAAGGAGATCTGAGGTAATGGGATGCCCTACACAGCAAAAGGAGGTACTCCCCTCCTTGGTCCTCCCCAGAAGTGTTACTCAGATTCCCATGTTAAAAGCCACCTCCAGATATGGTGACCAAGGCACAGAAGGGGAAAGAGTCTGATGTTTCCAACTTGGGCTGCCCTTAGCGACGTTAGCAGCCACAATCTCCATCCAGATACCTTCCATCTCCTTAGGCTTGAACTGGACTTTTTCTCTTTAAAAAATCAAGAAACACACAGAGATGTGTGTAATATTACCTATAATATAGTATACATTGCCATTACTCATTACTGCAAAAGCCTGTTTCTCTAGTGAAAGTCCATATCATTACTGACTCCCTGCCGGTCAGCCTGACTCCAGCATCAGCAATCACATTTACCTGCAGCTGGGGAGGCATCAGTCACTTGGCCATCAATACCCTCACAACAAAGCCTTACAATGGTTGAAATTGTTTCTCGATTAATCTCCAGCTAGTTCCTGCCAAATTGCCTGCAATAGTTCTTCGTTTGGCATGGAAGGAAAGACTACATCCCTTTAAAGTGCTCTGAGGTCACATTAGCCTCGTGCACACTCCATTACCCGTGACCTTGTCTCTCCAGCAGAACTTGGAAACACATATTGGATATTTGCCTCAGGTGACTGTCCTCTGCCTGTGCTCAGAGACCCCATGCTGGAGACTAGAGAGGGTCCTAGTTGTTGGAAGATGCAGTGTAGCCAGTGGAAGCACAGGGTCAGAGGTGCTTGTTGTCCCTGAGCTCCAGACAGGGACTTACCTTGAGGGACCAAAGCAGCAGAACTGGAAATAGCAGCCAGTGCTTGAAGAACAAGAGGAAGCTGCCAGAGGACTGTGGGAAACGAGGGTGTCTGGTGCAGAGGTGGTAACTCATAAAGCTTCCTACCTTGGGTGATGGCCCAGCCTCTTCACCTGTGGAGTGGAGCCAAGGGGAGAAAAGATCTTTTGCTTTTATGCTCTGTTGCGAGGGTTTCAGGAGGATCAGCAGGAGGACACAGTCTATTTTCCATGGGAAACACATCAGAGATTTCTTTCCTTCTTTCCTCCCCCTCCTTTTCGCTTTATGAGCTAGGAATATCAGCACTGTTGAGAAAGCCCACGGAAACCCACAGGATTTCTTGCTGCTTCAACACCACAGAAAGGTGACTGCCCTTTCCATCCTGGGGAGCGAGAAGCACTCGCTCTCCTTGCCAAGAGAATCAAGGAGAAACACAACTCCACATACCATGGAAACCCAAAGAGTGTCTCCATCTCCTCCAAGCACAAAACTCTGTGATCTGGGGTTATGCTGCAGCTTACCCAGGAACACGCAATGGAAGCAAAGCTTCTCATTAAGCAGCTCATTAAGTGGGCAAAAAATATGGGGAAACCTTTGTGGAAAACTATCCCAAAAATTCTGTCTGTCATCAAGGGTTACAGAAGGTTTTTGGCTAGGAAGCTGCTGTGTTACACCTTCCTGTGAAAGCTTTTCACCATCAACTTGCCTTGATGGAAAATTGAGAACCGAACCCAGCAAAATATTCTGTGAAGTCATGAACTCTACAAAATCTTCATTAAAAACAGCACTTAAAAGCAATGACATTTTTCATGGAACATTTCAGTCCTGAGTTTGCAATGGCTTTCAGCTTTGAAATTAAATCTCCCTTTTAAAAATGAGAAAAAAAAAAAGAAAAAATGGAACACTGAAATGAAATCTTTTCATATTTTTACAATCCACTGTGACAAATGAGACATTTTTTACATTGCCAATTTGCTGAAAGATATTTTTAACAGGTAATTCCAACACAGATTGTTTTATTTATTTATTTATTTTTCCAAAATATTGACAATTTAGACTTCCGTGGTTGGGGTTGGGTTTTATTGTTGGGTTTGGATTTTCTTTTTAAATCTTTTTACCCAGATCACCGAGGACTATATATAATGTTATTTTTATTTTTTGAAATGCAGTTTACCACAGATTCCAGTCATCCAGATACTCATGATTCTTAATTAATAGCTTTGCCACGCGTGGCTGTAAAAAAATGTCAGAAATATAAATGAAATGTCAACTAATACATTGCATTCAGCGTGTATTCTAGGGAAAAAAAAAAGTAAAAAAGAAAATCAGAGCTCTGAGTTGGAAACTCCACCTTCCTCTAAGCAACTTCTCAGTAGGTTTGAGGATCTACCAAGGATGTTCTCATTTCTTCTAAGAGTTATTCTGCCCTTCAGCTTTTAGCAGGACTAAGTGCTGTGGTTGTCATCTTTCCAGAAAGCTTCTTTTACTCTTTTTCAGATACAAAATTATCTCTATTGTTTCAATTTCATACACCCATACTCCCCCCTTACCATACCGCCTACAGCATTTTTCAGAGGTGGGGGAAAATAGAAAAAAAAAAAAAAGAAGAAAAAACCCACAACAACTCAATCCTGAAAAATGGGGTGGGGGCGGTAAAGAATAAATTCACTTCAGTGTAAATACATAAATGCAAAGAGGTTCTAATTTGAGTAATTATTGTAAGTAACTGAATAAAATCCTCTCTTTTTCTTAATATAAGAGCTGCGTTATTTAGTGTGTCATTTCAGTGCTATTTCTGGAGTGGCCCAGCGCCACGAGCATAGGGATCACCAGCCCGATCCATCTAAATATAACAGCTTCTAGCTGGCAGTGACAGGTACCAGGGGCCTGTTACTAAACTGCAAGAAGATGGTAAACGATGAAACCAAAACCTTCCGGAAACCTGAGCAGGCTCTTGTTGCCACAGGGTGTGAATGGAGCTTTGGGGTGCTAAGTGTTTCTTCTGACCCCCCCAGGAACTTACCCTTCAACATAGAAAGTGGGAGCCAAGGCAGGAAGGTGTAGGGCCCACAGAGCCGTCTGCTTCAGCCTCCTGAGAGCTTATGTCACCAGCTGAAGAGCAGCAAGAAATTGGCTTTGCCATCCTGATGGCTATTTAGAACAAGTTAGAAAGTCAGCAGAGCATTCAGTTATTTCCCTGCTCCTTCAGAAAGTTAAGGAGGTAAGACAGAAGGTGAGAAACACATAAAGACAAAACATTACCAAGATCCGCACAATCTGCTGGGAGCAGAGCATCACTATATGGCCCCATTCACAGCAGCATTATCCGTCTTTCCCTCCCGGCTCACCCACTGTCTTGAAGCAATTTCACTTTTAATGAATGCTTAAATTCAAATATCATTGCAGAACTATCCACGGCTCTGCATACAAATATTTGGTTTATACCTTTTGTGCAAGGTGGCATCTTTTTCAGCCTCACTGGAAGGAAGCCCAGCCAGAACCTCAATGAGTATCAGCAGAGCCTGCATTACCCTATTTTTAACATGTGTGCAGAACACGCCGGCTTCTCAGGTAGTTCTGGTGCCTCATTTGAGATCTGCTGGGGATGGAGCTTGCAGACAGCAGATCCTTTCCTTGCTGGGGACAGACTGAGGTGACCAGCAAGCTCCACATACCACCCGGCAATTCAGAAATGTTTTCATTCACAATGACTAGTTGCTTTTCTCCTACAAGAGAAAAAGAAAAACAGAAGAAAAACCCCAGCCCTCGGTTCTGTTCTGTTTGGGTTTTTTGGGTTTTTTTTAGTTTTTTTTTTTATTTGTGCATTTATTATTTTACAGATCTCCTCCAGGCAGACTTAATAATCTCCTCTAAAAAATTAAATGGTCTCAGGCTGGAAACACAGAAGTTTTCCTGTAGCTCTGAGTACTTCCCCATTCCATGGAAACAGGACTGGCTGCAGAAGATTGGCCCTTCTCATCCCAGAGCAGAGGTGTAACTCACACTGCTCCAAGACAAGGAGAAAGCACACAGGAGTTACACTGATGGATTCACTCACTAATTGTTCATTAAGATAATGAGAACAAGCTATCAGAAGTATTTCTGAAAGAAACATATTTGAAGGAAAGACTCCAGAGAGGGAGTGAGGAGGCCTGAAAGCAAGAAATTTGGAGATTAGGGAAAGAGGCGGCACAGGAGACAGTGCTCAGTGGGCCGCAGAGGCAGGGAGGGAGATGAGCTGCCCGCCTGCTGAGGGCAATGAGGAGAGAAGCCTCTTGGTTTCTCTTATAATTTTTTTTTATTAAAAGAGCCTGAGGAGAAATGTCCCCTGGGTCAGGTAGCACACGTGATTGAGTGTTCTTCTACTCTCATTGGTCCATGGGCAGGAGCAGAAGGGAACAAGAGGGGCACAGTGGGAAGGGGATGCAAGTGCCCTCTGAGCGGGGACAGCCTTGGTGGTGGGAGGGCAGGTAGGTAAAGGTCCATGCTGGGTAAGTGCGTCCGTTCTCTCCACGGCTTCCTCTTGCCGCCCCTGTCCTTCACTCAATTAAGATCAGTCTGCCTGACAGGACTTCAGCAGAGATAAATCAAGGCAGTGGCTGCAGACGCTGAGAGCAGCTTGCCAGCTGCTGTAGCTCAGTGGTAGGAGGGTGCCCACACACCCAGGGAGCCTGGTAGCTTGCCCTGACCCCAACACGTGCCCAGCTGCCTGCAGCTGCTGTCAACTGACCACCACAGCGACCCTCATACCCATGCTCACCTCACCTTTCCCAAATGCCATTTCTTTCAACCAGAAGCATATCTCAGCAGCATGCTGTCCTCTCTGCCCTTGCTTCCCCTGGCATCCCCAGAGGGACCGGGGAAGAGGCTGCCCCTGCCTCCACTTCCCTGCATGGGCAAAGAGCTATTTAATGAAACACCGCAGCGGATGGCAACGCTCAGCTCACATCTCATCACCTCTCCCGCTCCTCTCAGGCAGAGCTCTGCCCTTGCAGAATCTGTTGGCAAGTGCAGTGGCACCCATACAAACTTGAGACCCTTGTGTGGGAGCATATACTACATCCTGCTCACAGCAGGGAAAGAAGGAAGGCAACTCCCTCATCCTCCTTGGTGTGGCAGCTACTCAGGGGGCAGGATGGCCCTGGCTCCAGTTTCCTCTGCAGAGAGTGTGCCCCACAGCCGGGCTCCTGGAAGCCAGATGAAAGGGCAGGACACCATGTAGTGACCTGTCACAGCAGCATGGCTGCTTGCCCCTGGTGTTTCACATAAGGACAAATGAGGAACCAGCTCCCAGTGTGTTCCTGCACTATGAGCTCTACCAAGTTTTAGTGCATTTCTCTAAGTTTGAGCCAAAAGCCTTCTCTGGGGGCCTTTGGAAATCCAGGCTCAAGGTTCATGACTGAGACATGAAGCTGGTGGTAACACTTCCCTCCTCATCTACACAGACCACATAAAGCAACCAAGGGTTTGATGCTTTGGCTACAATCCAGCAGTATCACTCTTTGAAACTCTTCAGACCTGCATTAAATCCTAGGACATAACAGCACCCTCAAATTCTCCTGGAAATGAAATATTAAAGGAAGCTCTGGGATATTCATGTGAAGTTGCCAGTAAAGGAAGCTGAAATAAAGAGCTGTAGGTGGGAGGATGAAGGGACGTAGGAAGACTAAAAGGAGAGAAAAAAAAAAGGATGTCAAGAGGATAATGTGAATGCTGCTGAGAGCAGAAGGAGAAAGTAAAGGAGGTGTGAGAGAAAGGAACAGAACACTAAAACAAAGGAAAGAGCAAGTCAAAGCAACATATGCAAAAGAAAAGGGCATCGATCAACAAATACATATTGTAACATACAGAGCAAAGGCAAGGGACAAGAAAATGAGCAAGATGCACCATTTAAAGGAGAGGGAAGTAAAAATACAGAAAAGGAAAGTGAGGCAAAAATGAGCTGAGACATGAGGTGAGAGGCAGTAGGAAAACCTGGAGGTATTTACAAGGCATGTAGATGTGCTGGAGGACATAGTCTAGAGGTGGACTAGGCAGGATTAGGCTGTGTTTGGACTCGATGATCTGGAAGGTCTCTTCCAAGCCAAATGATTCTGTGATTCTATGAAAAGGTAACACAAAAGGAAGTTGGGTTTCTGCCAAAGCTAAGAGCAGGACCTTATATGAAAGGGAGGAGCCTATTTCACTTCAAAGTGGCACATAAACAGTGCAGAGCTCTCCTTTGGGGTTTGCTTCACTGGAGAGCACTGGTGATTCTGCCTGGGAGGTGGATCTCTCTGGGCATAGTGTCACAGCCAGCAGGAACGACACCAGGTACCACCACAGGGCAACACTCACTTTGTCTCTTCTTGTCCCAGTCACATACGAGCCTGGTGGTGTTTCAGAACAAGCAGCCAATAAAGCAAAAGGCAAAATTGATTTGTCCCTCACCTGAAGCTCCTGCATTTTGATTTCAAGGCTACAAGTAAAGAAAGGTTATTGCCAGCACCTACATGAGAACCATTTCAGATGTAATCTTACCTTTTGTTGAGGTCCATTACGTTTGCATTACGGCAAGTCTGAAACACTTCCACGGTCCGTTTTCCACACCTATATGGGAAAAGTACAGAAAATTCTTCAAGCACTTTCTGACAAAAACACCTGCTGTCAACAATACAAGTCTTCTATGGATCCCCACAGCAAAATTCTCCTACACTTTAGTCCAACAGATCTGCTCTCCTTGGCCACTTTCACCAGCTGGAAGAAAGACTTATATGAGAAGTTTCTTTACTAAAACCCACCAATTGGGGAGGAAATAATCTCCCATTTTCCTTCTGGTCATTTGGATAGTCTGACAGACCAAATGAAGACATGACAGCATCACCCATGCCTGACATCCTCACCATACCAGAGGAGTCATCTCCAAGTCCTCTTCTGTCAAAAAAGATGCCCCTCACATTAAGGCTAGTTTACAATCTCAGCAGTGAGGGCAAAGCACCACTTCTTTCCCATCCTAGTCAAGGAGAGTAACCCTGCCTGACTAAGAAATCCTTTCAGAAATAAGGTATGTTCCACAGCACTAGAGAAAGGACTGAAGAAAGAGGATGGCCACCAGTGAAAGAGAGACACTGGCCAACTGGAGATGCCCAAAGGTAAAAGGGCATTTGAAGGACCCCAGAAAATAATTAAAAGGGAAGAGAAACATATATCTGGTGGACGACAACTGACAGGAGAGGTTGTCAGATACTAAGAATATCCACATCTACAGCCATGATTAATTGTGAGAGCAATGGGTTATTTGCCCATCTAGACCGCAGAAGTGGTGAAGTGTTGTGTAGAAATGCCATTAATCTCCCTTGATGGGTACATTATTTCCACTGAATTCTACCTGACATTTCAAGTTGCTTTCTATATATTTTATTGTATATTTTTTTCACATTTTCAGTGCTCTATTGCCAAAAAATTCTGAGTCATCAAAATTAATCAGCAGCCTGGAACAGAGCCAGGTACAACAAATAAGTAAGCAGGTACTTTTGATATTCTCTCAATCCTAGATGGATGTATAACTCATATTTATTGGTATGGGAAGATTTGGGGCTGCTCAGAGAAGGAAAAAAAAAAGAAAAAGAAAAAATAACAACACTCATGAGCATTGTTGCAAAAAAACCCAGTGACCACTGTTGATGGACAAATGGCTACTACTTCTGCTTCAAAGCATTTGTTTGATTCATTTTTTGGAGATCAGCAGACAGAGAGGAGAGCTGAGGACACATTCCCCTTGTGGTGGGTAGATCTCCAGGAACTGCATCTGATGCAATGTTGCTACACCAGTGTAACTGGGGGAGGTCTCTGATGATGACGATGACTCAAAATACCTGGGCTCCATACTTAAAACCTGTCCTGAAGACCTGACTGCAAATTCAGAGCTACTCCTTTAATGGAGGAAGAATAAGAAATGCATTTCCTTAATTAGCCCTGAAGGACAGCCTGATGTGATGGAGAAAAGCTTCCACATAATAAAAGTAAATGAGAATCCCTACCCCTGGTGCCTGTCATAGGGCGCTGTCATTTAGCATGCTGGAAGGGAACAGCTAAGAGGGTTCCCTGTTAAATGACGCTGCCTGTGCTTGCTCACCACCACCAATAAGCAGAGCAGCAGGAAGCTAATGCTGATGGGAAAGAGAGAAGACCCAAAGTAGAAGCACATTTCCCACAAGCCTTCAGCCAGCAAGGCAAGAAGCTTCAGTGGAAGGAGAAGCAACCTTTTTGGCTAGGCAGGATGCTTCCCTCCTCCTCCCCACTTCCCTTTCTCCCAACGAGCCAACACTTCTGGAAAAGTCTGTGGTGGCAACAGCTGAGCTAGCCCAGAGTGTGAGCCAGGCCCTCCTCCCCAGGCAGGCCCCAGTGGGGCTCCTTGCCTGAATACCTCTGCATATCACCAAAATTAAAAATTCTGTTAAAAGAGGAAATCTCCTGCCAACTGATATCCCTAAGCTCAGAGAAGCTCAGCAACAACAAACACAGTGACAGGAATTTCACGCTGAGCTTCAGCACCAAGAGGACACTATCATTTTTCCATGCTGTTTTCAAGTGATTCAAAGATGTCAGCGTCGAGGGGACTTAAAGGACCCATTACTGCAAAGCTCTTTGACAAACAAATAACACATGAAAGCAGTTCGTTTGCAGGGAGAGCAGTGGAGAAGGAGGATGAGGGGAGGGCTAGGAGCAGGAACACCATTTTCATTATGGATTTTGAATGTTTAAAAACCTGCCTCGGAAGGCAGCACAGTAATTAGCAGCAGCTTATGTTTACAAGGGTATTTTTCACAGCTCCATTGCACTGGCTAATTGATGGACTTTCTTCTCTGCCAGTGAGGAAATAGGAAGGGGGCTTTCTTGCTGACGTACCTCAATGCCCTGGCTACTATTTAAAAGCCATCTCCATTCATGTGCACACATCTCCACGTATATACACATATTCATGCACACATATATATATATATATACACACACACATACATTTATCTACACACACAGTAAGGATATTTCTAAACATTGCAAATATTTGGCATCTTAGAAAATCTCTGATAGAGGCTTCAGTTTTTTTCAGACTATTTTGCATAAATGTACAAGCTAAGAAGTAGAATTGAATCAAAGTGTTTGCTCTAAAATATAATCGAACCTGTGGAACGAGAAAAGTTACTCCAAGAGATGCCCTTGTTTCACACATAATCTCAGGCTATTATCTATACTACCTGTTGCAGGGTTGGACAAACTAAAAGATTAAGAGATCTTGCTATCTATGCTGTGTTTATCACTCTAGCTCCATTTAAATGAGGCACTTCTGAAACCAATTGCTCCCGAAACCAAAATTGAAGAGCAGGAATCCTGTTGTTTGTTAGCTGCGAGCAGCAGCGTGCTGGCACATACTGTGTTCCTCATCTCGAAGAATTTTCCTACTGACTTCTGAGAGAGAACAGACAATGGGCTGCTGCTTTTTGTTTCAAAAGCGAAGCCAGGCGGAGTCAATACAATTATTTTTGGCTTCTGCACACAGGGTATGCTGCCAGATAAGAACACAGTTGTTTGTGTTCCTAAGAAAAATCTTTTTAAAACTGTTCTGAAGAATTTGTATCGGAATACACGATTCTTACCAGTAACTAATGCAAGCCAAATGCCTAAAACACAGGAAAAAATCTTGGGTTTACCTTTCTCCCCACTGGGAATAACACTTTCAGCACTATGAGTGAGGATACTGGCCAAAACGTTTAGTGCTTGGGTAGTAGCATCCATTAAGACTACTAATCATCTCTGCTCCGGCTTCAGAAGGGCTGAGCTGAGACCTTTCTGTTGACTTGAAAGGACCTTGGCTGAGCCCTTCTACTGCTGCGTTTCAGGAAAGCACTTAAGCACCTGCACTTAACTTCAAGCCGGAGGCTAAACTCCACCGAGGCTGAGGCAGACGTGCTCCAGAGCGGATCTGGTCAGGAAGTCAGCAAGAGAAACAGCAACTAAAAGCATTCACAGAATTAGGGAGACAAAGGAATGTGATGTTTCCTTTGTGATGGCTGCTTCAGAAATCCCTCCCCTGCTCCAGAGCTGCTTCTGCTCCCTCCCTCTTGTTTTCCCTCTGAGAAAGACTGGTGTTTCCCTTCCCTTCCCTCTCTCCTCCCTCTCACAGAATCACAGACTGGTCTGGGTTGGAAGGGACACCAAGATCATGAAGTTCCAACCCCCCCTGCCACAGGCAGGGCCACCAACCTCCTGGCCTGGATCCAGACAATGTTGCCCAGGCCCCCATTCAACCTGGCCTTGAACACCTCCAGGGTTGGGGCATCCACCACCTCTTTGGGCAGTTGTTCCAGCACCTCACCACTCTCTGTAAGGAACTTCCCCCTGATATCTAACTTAAACCTTCCCTCCTCTAGCTTAAACCCATTCCTCCTTGTCCTATCACTACCTGATTTAAAACAGTGGGCACTGGTTATGGAACTTGAGCCAAAACAATGGTACCAGAAGAGGCTGGTTTTGGTTTGGATCAGCCAAAGATGAAATGAACATGTGCAAGGAGTTCAATCAGTGGACACAGTGAGGAAGACTATCAATGACCACCAGAGGACCTCATGCCAGTGAGCACTGACATCTCAAAGCAGACCTGTGAGATGTTTCCCGCCGCGCAGCATTTGCAACACGTGCTGTGCAAGCTTACAGTGGGACCACAACACTGTGCATGGCTCCAAGAGGCTGAGAAGCTCCCTCAAAAGGCAGGTGACAGCTTCCCCAGACAGAGTACAATTTTGTGAAGGACAGGCAATTCACGTGGTGCCACCGGAGCCCTTTGCTGTTATGCAGGTGGGATGAACTGTAAGGCGAGAGAGGCCAGAGAAAGAGCTGAGCAGGTGGGGTTAGACTTTTCTTTCACTCAATACATACATTTCTAGATCCAGCCATCATTTTAACACACCTTTAGGACAGCAAGGCCCACGACCAGAAGGCTGCAGAGGGAGCGTTAGATCAAATATTCAATCAGAGTGATTTCCACAGAGGATTCAGTTGTCTCAGGGGGAGGCAGCCTTAGCTGAAGTACATTTTTCTAGCAATTAATTTTGGCAAAAAGCCTTCCCTCAAACACTGCATTCAAACAGAACTGCAAGTTCTCCTTAGAAAGAAAAGGCCCCCTTTGAAATTGGCTGTGGTAGCCGCCTATGAAGCTTAGGCTTTAGTAACCCGCTTCAATAACTGGAGAACTGTTAGATCCATCATTTTCAGCCTTCATGCAAGTTTCCAGTCATCTGAGAAAGAGGGCCAGCAATGACTTTCCCTTTGAATCAACTACTGCGAGCTAAAAACGCTGTCAGCTTGACTTTGCATTTGGTATTGATTCTTCAGGGCCCCCAGCAATCAGATGCAGCTTTGAAGCTGGCCCTGCTTGGAGCCAAAGGTGACTCCTGGAGGAAAATCCCTTCCAACCAAAACTATTCTATGACCGTAAGAAGCAGGTGGAGAAGAATTTGCAGTCACAGAAGAACTACTGAAGTCAGGCTTGCTCACTCAGTTGTCAGTGCAAGAAAATGGGACCAGCCTAACTTCAAGACTGCTTGAAAATTAACAGGCATGGAAACGGACAGAAAAGAGTCTACACCTTTTTTTTTTTTTTTTTCTCTTTAAAGCCATCACAGTGCCAGAATATTCTGTTTTCTCAGCTTTACCGTGTAGCAATTAGCTAGTCCCTGTGGTGCATCGTGACCCTCTGTCCTGAAAGTCAACAGGAAATGCACACATCTGCATCTCCCATTCCCACTCCATGGGATGATTCGCACACCAAGGTACAAGCACATGCTTAAATGCTGAGTAGAACTCCAGGCACTATCTCGTCCTAGCTGTAGCTATGAGCCATCCTCCTACTAGCATTCATTCTTTGCTACATCAGACAGAAAGGTTCAAAAGCATGTAGAAAGGTTACTATTTTCTATTAAACTCTGTAGTGCTTTTCTATAAGGCTAGTAAATTCAGTTTATTGAGCAATATGACTGCTTGAGCATTTTTGGTGTGCTATAATGTCTAAGAGATACTGTATTATCCAGCACATTTGAATCTTTGAAAAGTTTTTAAAGACTGAAATGCTTGCAATTTAATTTTAGGAATGGATTAGCACATATACTATAGAGAAATACATTCATATTCAGCTAGCATTGTACTAACTTCTGTTATCGCAGAGAAATCTACTCTACTGGCATTAATAATGTACATGAAGATGGACTGTATTCACCACAATTATCGTTACTGTTAAGCATTTAAAAAGCCTGAGCCCATTACAATTTGATGACAGTTAACGAGAGAAGTAATTTTGTGATTAAATTCCTAAACATTAGAAGAAAAACTCCAGTATGACATTATTTGCAGAGAAACACCAGATTCGGAGCTCAAAAATAGGATTTTAAATAATTTAAAATGTTACATTTCTGTAATGAATTAGCAACGCATGTCTGAGTAGACTTTTCAGCATTCTGTGAAGGATTGCCACAGGAAGGTCAAGTAATACCAGGGGTTTGTGTATGACAAGGTTGTTCACTTAGTGTCAGAACCAGCATTTAAAGGCTCTGATGTAATACTTGAATGGCTACCAATGCACTCTCAAGCCTGCAAAGAAAACACCGATAGTTTAGGAGAGGAAGCTATTAGGCAGCCAAAGGTTGAAGTCGATAATGGTGCAGTGGGTGGGTGTATGGGGAGGGTGAATTGGGCTGCACGCTGTAAGACTTACAGCGTTCGGACCAGCTGCCATGAACTTGGAATTTGCCACAGGAAATCTGGCAGTGCATTCAAGAAGTTATACTAATAGCCAAGAACAGATATGGGAGGAGGGGTGTCTGTCATGGTAATAACTCTTAGGTTGTATGTAGGCTGTGTACAGTTGAGGAAAGCAAAAATGTATCTTCAAAGCAGAAAGCTTTGACCATATTTGACTGTGTCAGGGTAGATTTTTCTTGCAATGACATGCTAAATAGCCAGATTAAAGGAATGCATGTTACAACTACCTGCAATGAAAAGAACAGTAATATTTGTGCAGTGTGTCAGCACACAGACCAGCATCCTCCAGTGCTGAGGGAAGTCCCTGACAGATAAGGTTTGACACACCAAACCGATTTTATCAGAATTTAGAAGGCTATGCTGCAGGCTTAAAGCATCCAGGCTCCTAGAACGCTGAGCGAACCGGTGGGTATTCAACCTCAGCAAGACAACAGAAGAAAGGGTAATTGAGCAGCTTGGTTCCAGCTTCAGAAGGAACTCTGTGTTATCACATCCACCCGCAGCTGGCGGAGCTGCCGCCAGCTGTGGAAGGCTCGACTTTGCATCCATGACACAAGTGGCATTTCAGGAGCGTTTTATCTGCGGGCTCACAGAGGCACATGGAGCAGCGTTATACTTCTGAACACGAACTAATCTCTTGAGTATAACTGTAGTATCCATGTGAACCAACCAGACAGGAATTCTACTGAAAAATAAGGCAGACAAGGATTTTTGCATTTGGAGGTCTGTTTCATGAGGAACTCCTCATAATGCTGAATGACAGCATGATCACAGTAGGGCTGGGTGAGTGCCACCAGTGCATCCCTTGCCCAAGTGCTTTTCCTTCCCCTGTGTTTCACAGTTTCTGCACTGCAACTTCCTTCAACTTGGAACAGACTCAGCAGTGCTTGTATGTGAAGGATGACTTTGGTCAAAGGATGCCTAGCTCTATGCACCCACTGCAGTTTTGGAAAAACAGGGTCCTCCTAGGGTGATTTGGAAAAGGAATCCAGCAAAAGTGATCAATCACCACTAGAAGAGTGAAATTTCTTTACTGGCATAGAACAGACCCTTGTCTTAAATTATCCTTTGTCAGACTCTAATGTGTATTTTAAATCACACCAACCCAAAAACGGGAGGAATCATAGAATTGTTTAGGTTCAAAAAGAGCTTTCACATCATCAAGCCCAACCACTAACCTAGCTCTGCCAAGTTCACTCCCTGATCTATGTCCCTAAGTCATCATATCTATGTGTGTTAAAAACTTCCAGGGATGGCCACTCAAGAACCTCCCTGGCTGGCCTGCTGCAGTACCCTGGGCCATTTTACCTTCAGCTGTCCATGGGCAGTCTCTTTTCCCCCTCCAATTCCCCTTTCTAGTGCTAAAAAAACTTCTGATGGGGAATAAAGGTCACTCCAGATGCACAAGGATGAAAACAACATGGAACATTACCATGAGTTCAACAAAAGGAAAGTCTTAATAAAATCTATCTTGAGGGCTCTGGCACCCCCATCACATTCATTGGGAGTTTCTTGTACACAAGTGTTAGAGAGAAGCAATCCAGGGCCATGGAAATGTTGCCTTTTCCCTTGGTTTCATTTTCTGTGTATTCTGATTTTTATTTTTTGTATGCATGGAGATTATAGACAACACGAATAATGTCAGGGAAGAGGTGATTCATTTTTATGACACTTTTTCAAGCAATGGCATGTGAGATATGAGCAATACTGTGTCAGTTGCTTTGGCTCACATTTGCATCCAATCGTCAATGAATAAAATGAAATCTCACAGCTGCCAACATTCAATTTCTGAGGCGCTCATGATTTTCATCACACATCCACAAAAGACAGAAAGAAACTCCCAGATGACTTTTGCTTTAAAATTTTGAAATTTTATCCATTTTTAAGGACAAAAACTACAACAAGGATTACTTCCAATAAGTCATTGATACTGTGTGCTATACACTATTATAGAATTCTATTGAATGCACTTAATAAAAAGTTTATGTTTGTGCCAAAAATGCCAGGTAAACACATTTATTTGCTGTGTAACAGTCTAAATTGACTGTAGTTAGCATGGCAGTCTTTCTCCTGAAAGCACTTCGGGATGGACTGCCAAGTTATACTGGCAGATACTTATTAGAGGCCTTCTAATACTCATGCTCCAAAACACAGTAGATCAGCTGTCAGGATGAAGTTTCCTCCTTATATGTGATTTAAGAGTTCTCGTTTAACAGATCTCAGGTAGCTATTTCAGCTGATAGCTGATCTTAAGGTAAAGAAAGCTTTCAAAATATTGATGGATCTAGCCTTTCAAGCTTCGGCAATTCTGTCCTCTCTTTCTGAACCCACTATATATATATTTCAAAGCCTCTCTAACAGCTCACTTAGAGAAGGTTGGGCAAAAGGTGCCTGATCCAGACCTCAGCAAAGTTAAAAACATTAGTAATGACTTGAATGTATGTATGGACCCAGAACCTCAGTCATATTGTTTGTGTCTGCATTAGTAAGTTCACTAAAGAGCAGATATTTAGAGAGAAAATTGGTGCTGACACTTCATACTTTTGGGAGGTGAAGGTTTTGGTGCAAACTATTTGCAGTCTTGGTCCATGGACTGAATGCCCTTAGCAGCAGGAGCAATGCTTCTAGATATTTTTCCACCTGAAACGTGCCTGCTTTGTGCAACACAAGACCACACCAGTAGGCAGGTCAAAGCATGGCAAGTGAGGATGGCAGGCTTCACTTCAGAAGCAAGCTTCTCATCAGGACTGAAATGCTTGACAAGTCATGACCACACTTGTCTGTATAATTTGTTTCTTGATGTTTAGTTAAGAACAGAAGTAGTGGCTTCGGTCTCCAGTCTTGAACATGAATATGTTTAGTCATGACACCATGAAGCATCTGTGGCATTGTCATTATTTGGCTTATTAAATAATAGGCTTTTTCACATTAAAAATTCTGAATGATATTAAGATAGACTGGGTCAAAAGTCTACTTAATACAGGCTTTTACCTCTGTTGTAGCCAACATCAGAAGCTTCTGAACCATTCTTTCAATTACCCTAACCAAAAGCGCAGAGCAGTGAATTATCTGCTCGGCCTTTGTGTTCAGATGACAGCAGCTACACAGTTCAAGCCCCTTCTTGTAGCCTCCTTCATAGCAGAAAACTAAGCAGTCAAACAACTAATGAAGCATGGCTTTGTTGCTAGGAATAGCAGGTGCAAATGTTCTTAATTGTGAGAAGACCCACAGTCTTGAGGACAGTCTTTTTGGCCACTGTGTCATGAAAACTGTGAAATCCTGAGCGTTTCAGATCCTACCTCCCACGGATAGTGCCATTGGTACAGGCGCTAAACACAAAGGAAACCTATTGCTATTCTTTCCTGGAACTAAGAAGATAATGTTAATCTCCTATGTAACATGCTTTCTGTTATCAGTGCTCAAGGTAAAACAGCACATGGCAGTGTGCCAGGCCACCAATTACATACTTATGTATATGGAAGTATAAAATAAGTGAAGATTTTTTTTCAATCTCAACGAGAAAATGGCTCTATACTCTTATCCTCAAAGTTTAATTTATCATATTACATGAAAAATTCCTCCCATCAGCAACATAGCATCAAAGGATTTTAAAAGTTTCATAAACACATCTTTCAGAGAGTTGTGTAGAGCCTCATTGACAACATCCAACATTTCTGTGTCCACACAACTGATCCCTGAACCCTAAGCTTACTCACAGAGCAAGCACCTGCCAACATACCTAATGAGCGTTCATGTCTATTGCACTAATTCTCTCTGTCTTGGTCCACACTGTCTCAGTCAGGTACCAATCCTCAGCTGATGAGAAAAATGCCCAACATATCTCTAGCTTCTTAAAGTACAACCCTGACATAACTCATGGTGCAACCATTCCAAATTTGCTTGTGCCAAACAGTGTAGGGAAACCATTTTCACCAGGGTACCCTTCAGCATACCCCCGAGTCGAGGCCGAAAAACTTACCTCTTGCCCTTTGCTTTGCAAGGGCATTCCCAGAGACACTTCCAGAGGCAGCCGTTTGGAGAGCTACCATCTCTCCACTCTTGGCTAGTTCTTCACTGGTGCAGAAGAGCTTCAGTCCTCTTCCTCACATCTGCTTGATTTGAAGGTGCTTGCTGGACTCTTTCAACTCTTTAAGTCCACCGGACAGCTAGGTGCAGCATAGTTGTGGTTGCACTGGGGCACGGTGAGGTAAGGTGCTTTCCCTGTCTTTAGGTGTCTGCACTGAGGTTATTGCACAGACCTTTTAGCTGCACATGAGGACACGCTTGCCCTACCACATAGCAAAAATTTTTGGGAGCCTAAAATCCCTGGGTAGCCTAAAAAGTCTCTCTGTGCCATCAAAAAAAGAGGCGTGGAGGGAGAAAAAGTGTTGTGTTTGGTTGCTACCAGACACATTTCCTTCCCTGCAGCACTGTCGCTTCTGCATCCAGGCAGGCTTCAGATCCATTTAACTTCACCTTGCGCATTCAGAGAGCCTGTGCTACATGCAAAGCCCCCCCAAAGGGTGTCTGCTCACTCCTGGTAAGATACTTTTCCAGAGAAGAAGTTGTCTTTGCTTTTTATTCCACAGAAAAAGTATAATGTATTTTGTTTTACTGGAGAGACACGGGTACAGATACTATCAGCCTGAAATTCCATGCCTTGAAAAGCCTGAATACTTTCAGGTACCAGTCTGCTCCCTGCCAGTATTTTTGGTTTTACAGTCACCTACTTTGTTCCCTTTTTGTTTTGCAAAGAATTATCACCCCCGCTGCCGAGCTAAAGGTCTGCACAAACATTGAGGGAAACCACCTTCATATGAATTGTTGTCAAACAAAGAAAGGACAAAGAATGCTTGCCTCCAAGGTGCCACAACAAGCAGGATCAGGCAAATAAAATTGCACCTTCGAGGATGAGGCTGTATGTTAATCATGCCTCTTCCATCCCTGCCATGAAGGTGTCCATCTGGAACATCAGGGGCTGCTGACAGAGCTCCGGGATCCTTTTCACCTTCATCTGCAAGGGCCGAGGGTTCACCCTGCACCCTCAGCTCAGGCCACATTCCTTGCCATATGCACCTCAAACAAATACATTCATAGAAATTTTATTCAGGTACAGTAACCATGGAACATTTTGGTGTTCAGTACTGTCACATTGAACCCTGTCTCTCTACCTGGCTTCAAAGAAAGCACTCTCAAGATGAAAGTAAAAGGGGTTCAGAGTTGGGGATTTTTTTTGTCTCCTCCATGTTTTAACCATTCTCACAACCCTGCCCTTTGCCTCCCTGAATAGAAATGAGAGATCATCAGATACTAATTGTCATAAGTGTGAGCTGCTGGCATTATGAACTATTGAAAATGTTAGGAAGTATTTACGCTTTGTCACTGTGAGCACTGTGTAGTGTCAAAGGTGACATCTGCTATGGAGGGGGTCTAGCTGAAGGTCTTAATTGGCATTTATTGAGTAATATTGTGACTTCAATCTATAGAGTCTGATCTCTGACTCGTGTTTCAGACAACTTTGCTGTGTCAGTTAAAATATGTAAATACCCTTTCAATATTAACACAGCTCAGATGCCCTTGTATTATACAGTTATCCTTTTCATCACTTTTGACCAAGTCTTCGGAAGCAATTATCTTCTTATCAAAGATTTTTTACATGTTCATGGAAATTAAAGATTTATACAGGAAGAAAAATAATGGGAATGATTTGTAAAAAAAAAAAAAAGTTAATATACTTCTTAAAGGCTTAAATCTTTTGAATCTAGAATTTTGGAATGGATAGAGATTCAGATAAAGCTTGTTACACTGTAAAAAAAAATAATACTATCAAAGCTGTGAAGACTCAGCATACTTTGGTAATAAATGTTGGCTGTCTACATGCTTGTCTTTGATAATTCATGTGCATCAAACTATTTTTAACAGAGATCAAATTATATACTCAATCCAAATTTTAGTAGCATTTAGACCAAGCAAGGACACAATCACGTACCTGATTTTTATGATGCTGTGCAGTATTCAGTTATGTCATATTTCATTGGTGTTTTGTTCACAACACAGCCCACAATAAATGTGGATGCTGTCTGTGTTCTCCAGCATCAGAACAAAAATCTTTGTCGGCAGATCCTGCAGATGAAGGAGGAAATGTGGTTATCAAGAGCCCTTAGAAGAGGACATCCCTAAAAGAGATAGAAATGTTTATCTGGGAGAGAGGCATCATAAAGGAAGTAGAGGAGTAAAACCATAAAAACAGCAGATCTGTGTGCAGATAAACAGATCCTAGCTAAGGATGAGACCTGTTTGCAGATATCCTAGCTAACGAAGAGCCAAAACAAAACAGAGGAATGCAAGAAAAATGCAGGATTTCACCAGTAGTTCTTCGAGAAGGAAGAAGTAGGTTTTTGAGTGCTATTTAATGATGCTGGGAAAAAGCTTTGATACTACTACTCCAAAAGGAGAATGACTTTAAAGAGGATCTTGCTTGAGAGGGAGACACAATATTGATAATAATTACAGTAAAGGACACACATTGTCTCAGAATTTTATTCTGTAAACTTTTTACTGCAGGGATTTAAGAATTAATATAACTGAGCACAGAAGAGTTACTGGCAGGGGTGGCTAGAAGGAGAGATGCTGTTGTACCCAGTAAAGAGTACTGGGCAGTGAATGGTGTCAATGGCATCAGTGAGAAAACTAAGGTCCAAATAAGAGTCGGGATTGCCAGTTTATTGTCTTTTACATTCCAGGCATGGAATCACAAAATATTAGGAGTTGGAAGGGACCTCAAAGGATCATCTGGTCCAACCCCCCTTTATTTCACAGACTGTTTAGTTACGGGTGTGTCAGAAACAGATTCTGAGGTCATTCAATTCCATTTTGGAGCCCCCAAATTGCAATATTTGCTCTGTCTTGCTTCAAGCATGAAACAACTTTCCCTCCAGGGATATAATGACCATCTGAAAAAACCTACAGCAACAAAAGCTTCAAAACTATCATTAATGTTATTTTTTCCCTTGATTTTGATTCTCCATTACAATTTCTTAGACAGCAGATGGCAGAAGACACAGAGAAGGCTCCAGGGAGACTTAATTACAATGTACCAATACTTAAAGGGGTCCTACAGGGAAGTAGGAGAGGGACTGATCACCAGGGAGTGCAGTGACAGGACAGGGGGCAATGGCTTTCAGATGAAAGAGGGCAGGGTTGGATTAGACATTAGAAAGAAATTCTTTACTCCGAGGATGGTGAGGCCCTGGCACAGGTTACCAAGAGAGGATGTGGAAGCCCCATCCCTGGAAGTGTCTAAGGCCAGGGCTTTGGGCAACTTGGGCTAGTGAAGGGTGTCCCTGGACATGACTAGGTGATCTTTGAGATCTATTCCAACCCAAACCAGTCTGTGATTCTATGATTCCTTACAAGGGCTGACCACAGGCTGTCCCAACTGACAATACTGAAAAGATAAGAGGGCCCAAAAAAAAAACCCCAAAACAACAACAACTAAAAACAATCCACAACAATAACAAAAATAAAGAGGTAACAAAATAATTAATTACACTATTTGAGGAACAAAACCATGAAAAACGCAAGAGTCCTGAATTGTATCAATGGCTGGTGGAGATGGAGAGGGAAAGATGGTGTTGGAAAGAAGCTTTGCATCTAGTCTTCCTGAATGGAAAAAGATGCGATCTAAAGCTGTTGATAAAATTTGTGACCTGTTTTACTTGAAACTTTCCAAGCTGGGCTCCTGTAGTAAAATACTCATTATTCAGATCTTTGGTACTAGTAACCCTAAAAACTCTTCAAGTGGATGGTCACAACCTCTACTAAACCTGATTTTTAATACCTGTGATCTAGGGCAGTAACAACAAATACTTACCTCCAAGAGCACATGTAAATGGAAAATGGGTTTGGTTGTATTTATCATTCTGCAATTGCATTCATTCACAGTTTAGCTTTCTGAAAGCATCATTATGATTTATGGGATTCAACAACACTGTCACCTACTGAGCACAGAACACTGAAGTCCTGGTACATTACCACATGTGTTTACCTATAGGAGAACATTACTTGTCTGCAGTTCAAACTTATATTAAGTATTTATGCACTTGTTCCTCTTTGGTTTATCATTTAGAGTTCTGACACATTCTTCGAGAAGGTTGCTCTTTGGGTGTTTTTTTGCTGGCTAAGATAGTAGTCTGTTTGAACTTTTTATTTTGAAGAATAAGAAACTGGAACATAAAAGGAAAAGACACCGACAACCATCGAGCCTTCAACTGCAGATTAGATCATGCAATGTCTGATGTCTACAGCTTCAGTGTCTGTGATGGAAATGTGTGGTGATGACCTTTGTCTGTGGCAACATGTTTGTGGGCTTTAATACCTTTGGAACATTTCTCTGTGAAATAAGGGTGCATTTAGGCTCTGCCTTTGATTGTGCACCAATAATAATAAACAGCAGCCTCTCCTATCCCTATCGGCTGGGTTGCTTAGAAACATAAAGCTGGAGCAACCTTTGAGAAATCAAGTCTCTTGCCTACTATTGCAGGCAGCCTTATCACCATCACACTCATAAATGTACCAAGATCCATCTAAGAAACTGGTGGGTGTCTCACATTTACTGGGGTTTTTTTGGAGGGCTTGAGTCATGAACCCCCATTATCATGTCACACAACTGCATCACATATTTTCCTTTGATCAAGACTGGTGACCTTTCTTCACTTGCCTCATCCTGAGTTACCCTTTCAAACATGAAACACCAGTATTTTGGCTGGCCCTAAGTTCTACTGGGACCTCATACAGTGAAATCAATTTTTTTTTATCTACTATAGAAGTCCTTCCCTGCTATGGCAGACCATGGGACTTGTCTTTCTACTGTCTTTCACACTATGGGTCACAGGCAAACTCTACCCATTTTAATCTTTGTCACCTCTAGATGATGAGCCCCCAGTTTAATCTTGTTTAGCCTGAAGTGCTGAATGTCTCACTTGCTGTGCTGCTACATCTCACTCCACATTTGCTCCCTCAGACTGTCCAGATCATTCAGTTTTTCCATATCCAAATTTTGTTTGCTTTAATGGCATACCCCAACCTTTTTTAATCAGAGGCCTAATGACAGCATTAAAATCTATCTGTTCCAAGACCAATTATTCATTAAAAGGGAAGATCTGAAACTAGAGAAACTTTTATCTTATCCACTGTGGTTTTGCTTTTGAGTAGCTCCTTACAGGCCATATGGTTCTTGGAGTAATCCACATCTCTCCAAATACAGGTGGGGTTTTTTTCCTCACAAATGGACAGTAGCAAGCATTTTTCGATGCCCAAGAGACTAGGTCTACTGCATACTTTCTACTTATTTTCTGGACATCTCATCAGAAATGCCCAATTCATCAACTGAAGTTTACTAGTGAGTGACCCTAAACTGGCTTTCCTCCTTTCTTGTTCCTTTTCCTCCTTTTCCCTTTGAATTTTGCTCCAGATTTGGTCTAAAGGTTTTCCAAACTCAGTCTAAAAATTCTTGCCACTACTTGAGGTCACACTACAGGATGAATAGCTGCTCAGATTCCTTTGAACCCTTTTTTAAATAGAGGTATTACACATTCTGCAGAGCTATAAGACAGAATCACAGGATCACAGAGCGTTAGGAGTTGGAAGGGACCTTGAAAGACCATCTAGTCCAAAACCCCTGCCCAAGCAGGATCATCTAGAGTAGGTCATACAGAAATGTGTCCAGATTGGTCTTGAATGTCTCCAGAGAAGGAGACTCCACAATCTCTCTGGGCAGCCTGTCACATTCACAGTGAAATAGTTGCCCCTTATATTTGATTTGTAGGTCAATAGGGCCCATCTAAGACCTATTTTCAGTGGTTTGGTGTTTGTTAGGGTTTTTTTTTCCCCCGCTGTGGTATATATGGATAAATAGGCACCATAATAAAGTTCTCTGTAGAATTTCTAGTCTAACAGATTGGCTCCAAGGACAAATCAACTGGTTTAGGTTTGTTTTGGTTTTGTTTTGTTTTTTTTTCTTTCTTGGCTCTAACCACTAACACAAGATCAAAATTGTTTTGTTTTGGTTTTTAGATTTCCTTCAATACCTGACACAAAACTGTTTATTTTCAAGAAAGACCAACTAAAGAAAGGTAGGAGAATAATGTCTTAGCTGCAGAATTAAGCAGATGTTTTCCATCCATACAAAAAAATCCCTTTCATTCCAAGGTTTAGTGTTTTTTATTTATGTGCCATTGCTTGTATTGGCTAAAACTCCATAGCTATTATATAACTAGGATTTTGCTTCTGATACGAGAACAGAAAACTATGCCCTTTTTCGATGCACCCAACAATGGCATGACTGATTCAGTACAGAATCACTAGGTTGGAAAAGACATCTAAGATCATTGAGTCCAACTGTACCTGACCTCTCCTAAACCATATCCCTGAGCACCTCATCTACCTGTCTGTTAAATACATCCAGGGATGGTGACTCAACCACCTCCCTGGGCAGCCTGTTCCACTTCCCAGCCACTCTTTCAGTGAAGAATTTCTTCCTAACATCTAATCTGAACCTGCCCTGGCACAGCTTGAGGCCATTTCCCCTTGTCCTATCACCTGTCACTTGGCTGAAGAGACCATCACCCACCTCTCTACAACATCCTTTCAGGTAATTGTAGGCAGCGATAAGATCTCCCCCCTCAGCCTCCTCTTCTCATACTGTGCACCAAAACTACATTTTCCCGGAGTTATCCGCAGCTTTTCTAAAACCCTTCTCTGCTTTGTGCACCCATTGCTCAGCAATAAAACTTGCAATATAAGAAGATACAGAGGTTTTCATGCACCTTCTAAATTTATTCCTTCAGAATGACTAGCCTGTCCCATATAGTGTTTGTCCTTGCATCCCATTTCCATGATGCATATGTTAACTATATTCATACTGAGAAAAAAATGATTTTTTTTTCAGAATACTAACAGTATGAATCTTGCAATGAAAGAAATCGGAGGAGAAAAACATCCTTCGGTGCTAGCCAGGGTTGCTAAATTGGAAGATGCCACTGAGGGCACAGAAGCAGTGCACTAGTCCAAACAAACTCCTCGCAACAAAAAGGTCCTTGTAGCAGCTTCACCTATGGCTAAAAACAAGGAGATGCAAAAGCACCATGTGGAGATTATGAAAGGAGTAACAACCTTGCTCCTCATTTGACAGAGTGCAGCAAATTCTTTCAGCTCTTCTTGTGGCCCTTTGCATATTCTTAATTATTTATTACTAATGTCCTTGACAAGAATAGCTTTTATAAGCCCTTCACTGAGTTTTTCAACTCAAAATAAGATCTGCTTTTCTAGTCTGCAAGCCATACACAGTTAAAAAAAAACCAAACAAACAACCCACAACTCCGCAATAAACAGCTATAAAATTATCAGCTCAGTGTCTCATACTGAAATTTTGAACAGTTGTGTAACTCCCTGTACCCTTGCATTTCATTTCCATTTATAGATTTTGGATCATTTTTCACTGACATTTTAACCTGCTTTAAAAAAAATCAAAACCACCTAAAAAGCGATAAGTAATAATAGTGGACGGTCCCACTCAATCGGGTTTTGTTTTAAGATACATAATTAATTTCTACCAGTTTCATGCCTCAGGAGGTGTACTTTTAAGTATTGACTATACTTTTATATTTAGGAGGCTGAAGGAAATGGAACTGCAATGATATGAATGAAGAGCTCCCTGTATCTCAATCTTGTAAGGAATGTTCATTAAAAATTCATAAAAGAAAAATATCTATCCCTATCTTTATAAACAGGCCTTTGAGTAGCACAGGAACAAAGAACAAAATGGCTGCTTCTGACTCCTGACATATATTAATACTGAAAACAAAGTCGTTATAGACCTGACAGTGAAAGTGTCACACAAGGATGGGTTTTGAGATTTAAACAACGAACTAAAACTTTTGAGGGAAGACTAATCACTGCATTACCTCTCCATTCTACTTGTATGCAATACTTGTAAGCTAATACATAGTAAAATTCAAAAGTGCAAGAAAAAAGAAATCATAGGTGTTTGTCTTTAAACACTGAATTAATGCAGTTCTACAATAAATAGAAGTGCACCAAGGACATGCAACCTCTGTCATTGTCCTATCATCTTTCATAAAATGCTTTGCAAACATACACATTTTATATACTTCAGGTAAATACTACAGACATTTAAAAATATTACCGAACTCCAAAAGATGGAAGATGGGTGATAAAAACAAACACCTATTGTATTATGGAGTTAAGAAAGAGGCTTGCAAATTCACACCAGAAATATGTCTCTATCTTACCACCTAGGAGAAAGAGGAGGGCTGGATACAATAATCTAAGAGGTTCTTTTCGATCTTGTCACCTACAATTTTATGGCCTGATGCTTTCTCTATTGGATACACATTGTATATAAATACCAGAAAACACGAAATCTGGAAAACATATAAACCCTCAGGTGTCAGGGTATAAACAACCTCTTAACTAGTGTGGGAAGGAACTCTTCTCACCAGCAAGTCATTTCCTAAGCACCCAGATCTTGCCTCTCATAGGGAAACATCTGGTACCCAAAAGAGGATAATTCCTTTTTCTTCTAGTTAAAGCTTGCACACCTGAGGGGAAAAGCAAGCACTGAACACAGATGGCACCTCACATTTTTCTCTTGGGAAAGCATGCAGATTATGGAGCTAAGCCCACCTACCTGCTTTCTTTGGCCAAAAATAATGGCCATGGTAACCCAGCAACAGAAATCCACATCAAAGATGGTAACCTTTTGTTCTGACAGTTGTTGGTGGCCTTTCTCACTGATCTGGGACTTCCTTCTCTGGGTTGGCCATGAAGGTCTGCAAAGCACTGAGTGTGGGGAAAATCTTCCGGTTCAAATATTTTAAAGATTGTTAATTTTTTTCTGAACTTCTGACATCAGTAGCTTTTTCCACCTGCCCAGGTGCCAGCTCTATACCTTTGCTATGACACTGCAAAAATCCCAGGCTTTGTCAGTTTTCCCCAGATTAATATAGAATCATAGAATGATTAGAGTTGGAAGAGACTCCCAGAGGTCATCTAGTCCAACCTCCCTGCAAGAAGCAGGGACACCCCCAACTAGATCAGGTTGCTCAGGGCCTCATCCAACCTGGGCTTGAATGTCTCCAGGGATGGGGCATCCACCACCTCCCTGGGCAACCTGTTCCAGTGCTCCACAACTCTCACAGTGAAGAACTTTTTTTTTAATATCTAATCTAAATCTCCCTCCATCTATTTTAAAACCATTACCCCTTGTCCTGTCACAACAGGCCCTACTGAACAGCCTCTCCCCATCTTTCTTGTAGGCCCCCTTGAGGTACTGGAAAACTGCTATAAGGTCTCCCCAGAGCCTCCTCCAGGCTGAAAGGCCCCAACTCTCTCAGTCTGTCCTNGGAGGAGAAATATTTGGGCATTTAAACTCAAATGAAATAATAATTTACATCCGCAGCTAAATTCATGAGCTCCTTCTATCATAAAATAACAAAATTATCACAAAAATTGTAACTTTTTCAAGAGCTTCTTCCACTTATTCCATGTGACCTGAATATGGCTCAAACTTGCAAAGCAGTGGTTATAATCCCCAAGCTACATTTTAATGGAGGTTTCAATGTAATAAATTCACTAAGAAAAAAAAATATTTTTTCCATAACAGTTTCCCATATAGTTTTTTCACTAGCTTTATCCTATTGTGATAGAAAAAAAATGATTTATCAATGTTTGGTGATTCTACCTATTGAGCTATGAATCCTCATTTCTTCTCCATGTGTGCTTCTCCACAAACACACATAATACCATCGTTAAAAGGCATACTTTCCATCTTAAAAGGTGTGGGTTTACGTTCTGTCTGGTAATTCTTTGTGAAGCATGTGTCTATTTTTGTTATTATTTATTCCATTTTAAAAATTAGTCCAGGGCACAGGCTGAAATCTGAAGCCAGACCAGTTTCCCTGATGATCCTGATGAAAGGCCTACTGACTTCAACTGAGCCCAGACTTCAGCTGGGTTTCAAAGCCCTTTGCAAGTTCTCTGGCTGAAATCGGTGGGTTTCGGTGGGGCTCTAATGGTCTATGTAGCCAGAAAATACTTACCCTATCTCAACTGTTTTATCATATTCCCTTACTCTAGAATTACTTTCTCACCTGAAAAATTTTCCCTGCCTGTTCCATGTGAGAAAAAAAAAAAACGCCAACAAACTAAACAACCAGTATTTCCCTCTCATGAGGAATGCTATACTTGTCCTTTGATGCTTCTTATTTAATCTCTGTTTCCATATAGCGTATAATCAGCTTTTGAGCAGAAAAGTGTCACCTTAGTTCATACTACACTAGAAAAGGTTAGAGATGTGTTCTGAAAACTAACTTCACGGTAATTAAAAAAAAAGGAAACAGAGAAAAATAAAGAAACATGATGACCAAATTGCTAAGGCATAAAAGAGACAAGATGTATATGAAATATTATGCCCATCCATCAAAAAAAACTTCTGTTCACATCTGTACCCAGAAGCTGGAGTAAAAATAAAAATGCTATTCCTGTAAGGCTAGATACCACACAAGTATGCACCAGTACATTTTACAAGCCCTAAACAGCGACAGCACAAGATGTTCCCTGTTATGTTGTAGGATGTATGCAGGGGTTACTTATACACAACAGCAATATTTTGGAAGTATGGCTAATGTTAAAATCAATGTCTCTTTATAATGGGTAAATTTGCAAATGAGATTATCAGAACAGCCTATTAAAATATGGACTGTAATAGAAAGATACTGCATAATCTCCAGGCAAGAAGGCAGAAATACAGTAAGAAGGCTGTCATTTGGTGGGTTGCTGACACTGCTGTCTTTTACCCAAATTTTTCTCAACATCACACAGGCGTTTTCAGAAATAAAGCAAATATTATTTTTAATTCCTCTCCTTTTTCTTGAATTTTTATAGCAACAGAAATTACCGTACAACAAGTAAAACTACTAATCGTGTTAACTTAAACACATCACATAAAATTTAGCTGGCAGAAAGGGTAATAAAAACAAAGAGGACATAAAGCAAGGGAATATAAACAGCAAGGAGGTGAGGAGGAAGAGGGATCATGGAGGAGGATTCAAAACACAATCGCCAAGTTATTCCAGCATCCTCAGAGACAGCACCAGTGTTTTGTGCTGCATATGGGACTAGGTTCAAGCAATTTACATTGGACTAACACATACTCTTAGTAATTTTCTGTGAAAGCAATCAGATGCCTAAGTCAGACAAGCTTTATCATATGTGGTTTTAAGACTGATTAATGAGATGCCAGTGGTTGGTAGTTACACCAGTGAATGGATTTTTTACATAGTCTCTGTTCTGCCCATGGAAAGTGTTTCTAATCCCTCCAAAAAGGCCACAGCACTCCAACAAAAATAGTTGTGGAGGATTCAACTCTGTGACAATACTGAGTCCCAAATTGTCCCATAACAGCACGCTTAAGTTTTGCTTTCTCTCATATCTCAATCTCCTCCTGCACTCTAATGCCTGTTTTGCCTCAAGATGTGCAAAAGACATACGTCTGTCTCTTTCCACAAGACTTCTGGGACTTCTTGCATCGCTTCTCTCACAACAGAAGTGTCTGGACGCAGATACTTGCAGCTTAACCAAGCTGAAAGTTCTGCCTATGAGAGGACATTTCTAGCTGCCTCCAACCATGGCAAATGTCCCAGAGTAGACGAGTTATTGGAATTAAAAATTCCCCATAAACACAAGGAAGATAATTCTTTTCTCTATTGTCACACCAAGGACCCTAAAACCCAATGATTTAGCAATAGAGCCGCCTGCCCTCACGATATCAGGCATATAACGCATCATAATATTGGATAGCATAAGGGTCCTGAATTTGCTTAATGACTCTTGTTTGTTTCTTTCCTACTCCCCAATAACTTGGAACATATTAAATTTTAAAAAGAAGTAAGGGAGAGGAAACAGAAACTGGTAACATACTCAGGATGGAAAGAAGGCAGGGTAATATATTCATTCTAATTGTATTAACCTCCCCCCATAATGAGAGGGGGAAAGCCTTCCATCTGTTTAAGTCATTAGTCTGTTCCATAATTAAAGGATTAAGATTAGCTCTAACAATTTCATTACTTTTCTTAGGAAACTGAACATCCAAATACTTAAAACTAGTCTACTGCCACTGAAATGGGCCATTGATTAGTTTTCTCTCTCTTACACTTTGGGAGACTGCCATCACCTGAGATTTAGTCTAATTGATTTTTGTACCAGGAATATTTCCCACAGCTGACTTGGGAATAGGAAATTATTATTATAATAGGAAAATATAGTATAATAGGAAAAGGTTTTTATTGGTCTGATATAAAGAAAAGTAAATCACCAGATTCAAGTAACAGTTTAATCTCATGTTCCCAGTTTCATATATTGGGGTTTATGATTAGCCCTAATTTGTATTTCCAGCTGTTCTTGAGCACTGTTAAATAGAAGGATGCCTTGTTCTTTTCCACAGCTTTTAAGAGTTAAACAATTAGTTTCCTTAGTCAGAGATAGTCAGAGTGATTTAGGACTATAATAAAGCAACAAAATCCAGGTGAGAAATGATCGCATGAACCAAATCTACATAAAGGTCCAATTGAATCTTATCTTTTCAAAATAGCTTTTCTGTATCAGGGAAGCACTGCAGCAAGGATTTATCTGAGTATTGACAGGCACTCATTAATTCAGTCAGTAATCGTGTACTATCAATGCCTGATAATTATTTATTAAATTCAGCTAATTAGGATCATAGATAGAGAATATTATTTTATTTGACCCTGTATCCAGCATTTTGAGGAGATATTTTGTTTGGCAGAACCTGAAGTGGTGTTGCAGATCTTTGCCTGGTTTAAGTATAATTCAGAGCCCCAAGAGAATGATTTCCTTCAAGATATGCAGTTGCTTACATTATCCAAAGCTTGAGGGCGAGAACCCTTATAGGAAGCATTGCTAAGGTTCTGGTATCTCTGTTAATGGTGCTTTTCTTCAAATCTTTCATTGTATTTGCTATACCTTTTAACTAAAACAGGTGAGGAATCCTGAGGTTACCATCCTCTACCCATCACCAAGTCTCCACATCATCCACAAAGTGGGCTCTGTGTCTCTCATCACATCCAGAAACAATCCAGAAAATGGGAAATTGGTATGTGCCAGTAAAAAGAAATATTTCTTGGTAGTAAAACTTAAAACCATCAGTGAAGAGTTGCAAAAGAATTTTACCGTGCTGCTAGAGATGCAAAAAAAAAAAAAAAAGTGGCAGGTGAAGCTCAGGGATCTTAAAAGCAAAACAACATAGGTAAGATAAAAATGCTACCTTAAGCATATGTAGATAACATGTGGATTTGCATCAGCTATGAGAAAAAGGAAAGTCATCATGGATACTTTTCATAAAACACCAGCAAAGTGGTCTGGGGGAGTTACAAGGTAAAATGACTATCAACACTCTCTGTGAAAGCACCTGGGAGGAAAAAGCATTTTGCTATTGCCCTGAGCTACATCACCTTCTCTCACCACACAGTGTGTAGACACCATCAGACCACTGTCAAAAGACTGTGAGAAACTAAGAACTGCATAGAGAGAAGGATGACAGAGATGATCTAACATGTGAAATAGGCTCAGCTGGAAAGAAGTCCATGTAGATTAAACTTCACATGGAAGAGGTACTTTTGTTAGAGGGAATACGACTGAAGGGAAAGAAAAAATTTAAAAAGTCATACTGAGTTGTGGCCAAAAAGGTAAATAAGGAAAAATCATACCCAATTTTTTCCAAGATTGTCAAGCTACCAATGTAAAACAAAGTAATTTGTTAATTTTGAGGGATAATGAGTTATATTGTGTTGGAACTCGGAGCAGTGGGATGCATGGTTAAATGGATTCACAGAGATTAGCCAAGTTCATGAAGATAAGTCCTTAAGTGACTACTCACATGGTATTTTTAATGCAGCCTCTGGTTCAGAAAGTCCTTAAGCCACCAACTGTCAGAAGCTGGGAAAAAACAGCAGGGAAATTTTTTTTTAATACCTTTTCAAGATGTAAACAGCTAACCTTGCCCATCTGGATTATCGTATTTTTGATGTTTGAACTTTCTTTTTTACCTAAAATGACAGTAATTTCTTTCTTCCTCTCTTGATCACCCAAAATTGCTAGTCTCAATCTTCCAATAAAGTATCACATATTAAACACATTTTTGTTACTGTTATTTACCTTTTAGAAAATTCCACTGACATTTTTATGCTGAGCATACCTACCTGTACCCAGCTGGTGCAGACTCCTGACATACAACTGGCAGAACAGTTCCCTAGACTACTGACGAGGCTCTTCATGGAGCACAGGAGGTTCCATGTGAACATAAGGAAAAACTATTTCACTGTGAGGGTGACAGATCACTGGAACAGGCTGCCCAGAGAGGTTGTGGAGTCTCCTCTGGAGACATTCAAAACCCGCCTGGACACGTTCCTGTGTGGTTTAATCTAGGTGATCCTGCTCAGGCAGGGCGGTTGGACTAGGTTGATCTTTCAAGGTCCCTTCCAACTCCTAGTGTTCTGTGACTCTGTAATTCATCATCTATAACAGCTCACTTACACCCAGCTACCAACATTTAGCTGTAAGCATATATATGAACGGAATTCCAGTTCTAGTATAACATTGTGACTAAATGTGTTTACATTCAAATGTAAAACCCCCAGTGCAGACACCATTGTAGGCAATGGAGAAAAATGGGTGCTTATTGAGGACACCCATACCCACTTAATATCCATAAATAAATTCAATCAAGCAGACCATGTCTTAAAGCTCACCTTTGGTCTTTTCTTGTTTCAGCATGCAAGGAACAGGCTGGTGAGCTCAGATGGAGGCATCCACACTGTGAAGTTTGAACACTATGTTGGCTGAATTCTGCCTTCAGTCATGTTTTCACTATTAAGAACAAGCACAGAACTTCAAACTCCTTCCCAGTTATAAAGTGCATATTGCACCTGTAAAATGAAGCACAACCATGCAAGCACGCGGGCGTGCACGTAACACACCAACTCCTTCCGTTTGGGATTATGATCTTTTTTCTGCCTCACTGGGAAATGGAACTGCAAGTCAGTGCAGTTCCAACATTAGTTTACTATAAATTCCTAGTCTTTAAGCTAATGGTGAAATAATGTTCCTCTCATTAGTTTAATGATCATATCATGCTTAATACAAGCTTTCCCCCCTCTTTTTCCTCTTTCATTAGCTCAGCCTAATAGTTGCACACAATTTGCTTTTACTATGAAGCTGTCAATCTTTCTTGCATGTAACATGTCAGTCTGATGTAGCACCGAATTAAAGCAATGCATTTATCAGACTAAGACCTCTTTTCATTTACCAACTCAAAAATTATTTTCAGCTCTCTATGATAAAGCGTGTTAATGGAGCACATTATAAGAAGCAAACATTTAGATCATTTACAGATTTTCTTTTTTTAACTGTGATGTGTGTTTTCTCATCAGGGTTTGATTTAGAATCATCTAGCTGTCACCTGGAAAAAAGGAAAGGTAGGTGAAACTGATGCAGAGGGAAGTCCCTCAGCTCAGACCAAGCTGGTTGTTCCCCTGAGGCATCCAGACAAAAGGCTTTAGTTCATGGCAGTCTGCAGCAGTAGAGAACAGCAAACTTTCCTTTTCTCCCAGTGATGCAGCCTTTACTTAGACACACAAAAAAAGAGAGGAAAAAAATTGGCACTTTTATATGCTAGATTTTAGAAGCAAAACCAGCTATTGTAAGGGAAAGGGGTGAGGGAAAGGAAGGAGTGATAACAGAAGATGTGTCCAAGAGCTGTCATGTGAGACCCATTAGCTGCTTAAGAACTCAGCTGTCTTTGGCTTGACTAGAAATGTGGAGATGCTTTATTCTAGGCATGTGATGTATTCAGCCTCTCTATTGGGATCCTCTGCATTCAGTAGCACCACATCATCTAAGCTGACATCTACTTGCTCTGAAAGGACAGCCCTGCATTCCCACCCACACTCGGAGTTTGTGTTTCAGGCCAGTCCTACTGCTGGCTCTTACACTTTTCTGTCTCTCACTTAGGTTTTTCCCAGCTCCTCCAGAGTTCACACTGCTTTAAAATAGCAGAAATTTATCTTTGTCCACAGTCCTGCCTCTGGTCGGTTGGAGCAAAATTCCCCAAAAAGCTGCTGTTCGTTTCTTTGGTTCCTCACAAGACAAGACTTTATTGGAAGAAAACCAGCAGCTGATGGAAACAAAGCAAACAACAAAACAACATTGCTTCAGCTGTGGGGGAAATTTAAAGGGTTGCTGTGTTTATCCCTTGTTCTTAATTCTGCTCTTCTCAGAGGCTGCTGTTCCCATCCAGATTTGTTTGTTTCTTCCCTGTTTCCATGAAAGTTCAAAACTATCTCACTGTAACTTCCCCATTGCTCCTGAGTGTCCATATCTCAAGCAAGAGTTCCAGGGATACTTGATCAAATACTGTGTTCAGTCAATCTGTCAGTAATATTACTATATTTTAGCCTTAAAAAATGAGGCATTTACGACATACTGAATAATTCCAATGTATTTTTTTTTTAGTGATAAAACAGAGTATTAAGCAGCCAAAGACATCAAAACTGTAATTCTGGACTGAAGTCAACGGTTGTCAACTTTCTGAAAAAAACAGGCACTCTCGATCCCTAAAATATATACCATGGGCCCAAACAACACTTTTCAAGGCTGTAAGAACATGGAAAGGGTGGGATTAAATGGAGCAAATATCTCAAGCTACATCTGCTTTGTTGCATCAGGGACAGGAGCTGGGCAGGGGACTGCAGCAAGCTGAGGATGGCTCATGGAAGTGCATGATCCTAGCTGCAAACCCTGCACTGAAAAGGGTACCACGGGAATGGGCGCGACGGCCCGTTTAGCTGGTGCTACAATTGGTCTCTTAGGCCAGCTTGGCAAGGCAACACTATTAGGGGAAAAGACACAGGGAATAATCTAGTTATTCATCCAGAGAGGAATTGTAGGCATTTATGAGATGAGCAAGTGACAGAAGATTCAGGTGCCTTATTCACGCTCAGCAAACTGCTCATGAGCCAACTATTATCTCTTAATTTTCTAGAGCGTAGTCAGGCCTTTAGCTTCACTCACATGACCAGTATCACAGCATCAGTATTTTTAGGGCTATGACTACAGCCTCTGTTACAAGGTCAGATGCTTGTTGCCCTAAAATCACACATACAAGCCACTAGCCAGCCCCAAATGCTTTTGACTGAAGATAGATCAAAACTGAAGTCCGATAGCTACCAATAACTCTACCATGTGAAACGCACTGAACCAGACATATCTACCTCTCCCCCACAAACATTAGGTCATGGTTTGCTCCCGTCTCCCAGATGACACACACTCCCTCTCCCACACATGCACACTGCTCCCTTTCTGTGTAGGTGGAAACAGATCAGGCTATTCTCTCACACACTGTTTCAACTAGACTGATTCTGGGGCATTGTCCTGGTTTATAGCTGGGATAGAGTTAAGTTTGTTCCTTTTAGCTGGCACTTTTCTGATCCTGTCCCTGATCCTACTGCAGGGGAGAAGAGTAATTGGCTACATAGCATTTAGCTGCCTGACAGGTTAAAACTCAGCAGTCCTTTTTGGTGCCCAACATGGGGCATGAAGGGTTGAGATAAAGACAGATCTGACCAGAATGTGCTTAAACAATTTTTTTTTTATAAGCATTTATTGTGTTAGTTTAATAATTACTGGGCACCATGTTGTTTCATTTCTTCTCAGAGCTGTGTTCAAATTCAAGTGAAAGAAGGTGGAGAAATTAAAAAAAATCTTACTGGCTATATCAGCTGAAGAGATCTTCCTAGACATATCTGCCTCTCCCCTCGCTTGGTTAGAGCTGTGATAGCTATGAGCAAGGTCGCACAGCCTCTGTGATCAACTAAACCTTGTTCCTGCCATTCCCCCCAGATCCTTGCCACTCCTTTCTCCCCACTCTTTTGTAAAAAGATGAGTGCTTTAGAGGGAAGTGATCCATTTACTAATTCTTTGATTTAAATTTGTTTTAATGACTGATATTGTTCATATGGAGACTGTAGTTTCCAGTAAGGTCTGGAGAAGCTTATGCCATCCCTTATCCTTAAACCTGTATCTCTCATGGAATCACAGACTACACTGAGTTGGAAGGGACCCATAAGGATCACTGAGTCCAACCTCTGAATGTCCAGTCCAACTCTCGCTCCCGTGTCTCCTCCCTTTTCCCAGGCTTTGGGATCAGCACATGATTTCCATAAAATTACTATTAGCCTATGATGTCCCAGAGGCCAGCAGGCTGTCACACCTTTGATCTGGATTTGGTCTGTTACATGCACTTCTCTTCACCCACTATAGGGAGGATATAGAGAGCCCAGGCAAATCCTGACCCCCTTTTCTGCCTCCATCCCAAACCAGGGGAGTCCCAAAGCTGGGATCCAGCTTCCATGGCAGGTCCTCTCTGAACCAGACCACCACTATAGATCAGAGACAGATCAGAGGACTCTCAGCCTGATTTTAACCCTTATTCACTGACACAGTGAAATCCCTTTCACTTACTTCAGGCCTGCAGCCAGTGACAAGACGACAAACATTTGATGAAATCTGAGGTCACTCCAGGCACACAGCTGCAAATGAAACACACAGCAGCTCCTGCGTGGTTCCCCACCACCACACTCAAGACCAGACAAAACTGATTTTTCAGGCCCCCCTGGTGCAATTCACACTGCCCCAGGCACCAGCATTCAAAGGTGAAGAGTGCCAATTCAAGGACTACAGAACTGAAAACACCGCTGCCCGCACTCATCCCTGTATTTCTTTTTCAGCCTTTCTGCACCGCGATTCAGCCACATGCCTCTCTTCCCAAAGCACATCACCTCTGGTCTTTCTCAAATGAATAAGCAAATAAATAAAGAAATGGCTTTTTTACTTTTACACGTGTAAATGCCATTATCTGTCTTGGCTCATTCTTTGTCCCTCTTTCCACAGAGAACAATATAGTGTGATGAGAAAGGGCACGCAGGTGGACAAGATTGTGCTGCAGCCTCTATGTTTTTCTTTCAGACTGAGATGGACAATAAATGCATACTGCCTTCTCCTGGTGTGAGGAGTCAGCAGAAGATCAGAAGATCAGGTCAGTGTATCTCAGCAGCTTTCAAACTCACAATGCCTATTCCCAAAGCAGATGAACTCTGACAAAAGCTGTCAGAGTAACCGGCACTGAATTAATAGGTAAGTCAGATGTCTGTGTTTTCAATAGGCTTCCCTTAAGTAAACTCTAAAGCCATTCACAGGAGGACTTGCTCCTGGATTCACACTGATTTGTTTTACTATGAATTAAAGTTACTCAGGTATTACTGAAAGGAAGGTTGAGGAGAAATCAAAGAAGCTGCTTTTCATCACAGTGCCAGAGCAATATAGCCCGGAGCGGAGCAGACTTGAAAGCTCATGGTATGTTTAGCAAAATATTAAAAGGAGGCCCTATATGTTTTTAGCATCTTTTCTTCCTTTTATGTATGTGTAACTCTCTTGGAGGCTTGAGGAAGAATAGAATTTCCCCAGAGACACATACACAAGTCTACAAAAGAGATGACTTGTCACCCTTCTGGACAGGACTGCTCTCCTGGAGCAGAGTGCACCATGCACACCAGTCTGGGGGGTTTGCTTTGGAGCAGGGCTTCAGTCTTGCATGAGCAGAGGTCTCCATGTCACAGCACATTCACTGGGATGTTGCAGTTGTCATGGGTGATGAGACAAATCAGCATAATATGGTGGCCCTTTGCTATTAATAAAGGGTTCAAATTCTGGCAATGGGTAAAAGCTAAAGCTCCAAGGCAACATGAAAGAGAAACGACCCCTACAGTATGCTTTTTCCCTGAACACAAAGCAAATGCTCACTCCTTCTAAAGGTGTTTTTTCTCAGAATTTACAGAGAGGCTTAGCAGCCATGGAGTAGCATGTTATTGCTTCATCTGAGGTTGAGGAAGCCTCTGATTTTCTCCTCAGAAACATTCTTTTTATTCCATCCCTCCTCTGGTTGAACTGGTGTTCCAAACCTGTGACCACCCCACAGTTCAGATCTACTGCTGATGCCAGGCAACCACGTTAAACTGATGATGCTGTCACGCAGTGCCATCAGACTCATCTGCTTCACCCACATGTTCTGCTAGAGAGCAAACTCATGGCCCAAGCCCTGCCCATGAGCTCGGGTGAGGGGCTGGAGTTGTGTGCCTGTCAGCTGAAGGAAAAAAGGATTTTCAGCCCCCCATACTCCAAAGCAATGTAGGACGTTTCCAGGCCTGAAGGACTGAATGGTTGCCATTGAATGGAAAAAGAAAAAGGGCAAGGAAATGTGCAGGTCAATTTGAAATTCTTATCAAGCACAAAAATACAAACATGCCTGAAGATATTACTTGCAAGAAATGCCACACGCTTGATTGAAAAGGAGCATCATACCACCAGTACAAAGGGCCTACCTGACATCCATGCCATCCCCACAGAGTCCAGCAGAAGGTGGTTTCATGTATGGAGCAGCTTGATTTGGTAAGGAGAACTCAGACTGTCAAGCAGTGAAGTCAAAGAAAGTCCAACAAAAGCTCTGCACAGCAAAGCCTAGAAAGCAAAAGGAAAGATTCACACAAGTTTTTCAAGTAGCATTAGCAAATTGCTCATTGCTTTCATGTAGTAGATTGCAGTACTTTAGACACAACTTCATCTCCACTGAGAAAATGCTGAGAGAGTCCTTAACAGGAGCTGGTTTGCAAGCCTTTTAAAAACTGCTGGCCCTTGGAAACTCAGAGTAGCTATTCCCCGTGTCTGTAACACGCTTACCAATCACCCTGTGCTCTGCAATGTGTTTTCACCACTTCATGCTTAAAGCAACCCAAATAGTCTTAGCAGCAGGACGAGTTATTTTTATGCAAGAGCTAGGGGGTCAACGCTCATGACAAGCACGGAGGGAGAGTCAATGTGAGGCTGGCAGGTCGCTTGGCACATGGACCAGAGGCATGTGCAGCCTGAGCTGAAGCAGCAGGGAGCAGAAAGAGATGCTAGAGGAGGGTCTGGGAGAAAATCAGAACAGCAATTTCTCTCCTCTTGTATGCAACCAAGAGACACAATTTTGCAAGCTGCCTTTCTTCAATCTACCACGATGGCTGCTTTGGGAAAAAAACACATATTTAGCAAGTGTTCTCAAAATTGCATCTTTTAGACCTTTTTAGCTAGAAGTCCTGCACTCCCTTCCACTGCCAATTCTCAGCCAGGTTTTTGAACAGCTGTCTCTAAACTTTTGGCACTTTAGGTCTCTCTGCCAGATGTGATCAAGTTTGCATCTATATCTCTTGCTCATAGAGTCTAAACTGCCACTGTAGTTCAAATTTTGGACAGTGTTTGTCTACATGGCATTCCTGGATGCTTGCTGGATGTGGTCCAAAAGCCTCTGCAGAAAAGCGATACTACAGACTCAAAAAGGCATAATCAAAGAGCGCTTTATACTAACTATATTCCTTTGTCAAGCTATTGCATGGCATTTCCTTAAACATCTGGTGCTTTTGACTGTGTCCACTCTACCAGAAAAAAAAGAATTCATTTAAATTTTCTTTTATTTAAAAAAAAAAAGAGCTCTAAAGTATTAGGATATTAGGCATTGATTGAGTTCCACAGGCCAATGAGTACAGCTAGAACTATTTGCAGCTCATAACTTACCTCGTTTTGTTCCTGTTCATAAATTATCCACAAAAGACTTTGATTTTTACTAATCTGCTCATTATTCAAGGTTCTTTGGAAAAAAAAAATTAATGCAAGCATACTTCAACACATGGATTCTGTCTATGGGCTGGTCACTTCAGCTGCCTCCCTGATTATCTACTATTTATGGCCTGCGAGCTGTCAAATAGCATGGCATTCCCCACACCTTGGCTGGGCATTTTGGCCAAACCATTGAGAGTCCATCTCACCAAAAAATACCATTCAGCTTTGTCTAACACATCTCATTGAGTAAGCTTCAGGTTAGAGGTACCAACTGTGAGAAACATAGGGAAACCAGAGTAGTAGAAAGTGGGGTTGGTTAAAGTTACTCTCCTCATGACTTGTGTGTAACCTAATTTTCCCTGTCTGTCTTGTGTAATAGACCGGATGTATTCTCTGCAGATGGAATTCAACCTTCTCAGATGACTTATTTCACAACTTACAAGTCAATAACACAAATTACAGATAGCGGAAGGTGTGAATCTTTACTGCTTCTTACCCTATTGTCCTGTTTCTTTGTATTCTAGCTCACTTTTTAGAGCTAGCTTGGATATATCCGCATCATTCATGTAGATATCTCTACAGTTCATTCCAAACATGAGAAAAAGATAGTTGGGATGCTTTATTCATTTACAACAGATCAGGCAACATACATACTCAATTATGAAATGAAGCCACTGGAGAGAGTTTCCCAGTGCACTGCACCAAGCTGATTGCAGTAGATGCCCTCTGCAACATCCTCATTCATCCTTTCCTCCGGATCACCTGGGCACTGCTCGTTCAGACTCTGGAAGCAGGCAGTGAAGCCTCCTCAATCTTCATGCTCCTCAGTGTGTTCGGTCCAAACAGGGCTTCACACCAAAACTAAAACAGCTGTCCCTTCATAAAGTTATGATTGCTAAGAGATTCTGAAGCAAGGAAACAGTTATACTCACCAGTTTTTGTGAGATTTTACTCTTTTTTTTTTTCTTTTTTCTCCCAAATTAGACAAGTAGAATAGGCAACTAAAGGGCATTTCTACCTTTTTACAAAACAGTGATAAATCCCACCAAAACCGTAATAGCTGCCCGGTTCTTGTTTAAAATGCTCTTGCTTGGCTTTAGAAATGAAAAAAACACAACTCTTTAGCGTCATTTTGATCAGCACTGCCACCATCTGCACAAGCCTTAACTCATGCAGCAGGGATTTGCAGACAAATTTTAACCAAGGCAGCACCAACAGCTTGTCTTCAGAGCTGACAGAATTAAAGAATAAGGAATTAAACCAAGTGATTCACTGAAGAGCTGAATGGGCTGACCCATGTTGCCAATCCATCGTTGCAAAGTCTTTCACAGAAAAGCTTGATAATAAAAAGAAAACTACAAATGAGAAAAAAACAAACAAACAAAAAAAAACAACAACAAAACACCCCAAACCAGTTTCCCCAACACAATCAGATCTGCTGGATGTGAAAGAGACAGAGAAAGCATATGTGTTTATCTGGTGCATTGTTGAGCTGTAGCTCTTCTTCCAGACTCAATCAATACATTTTCTCCTTAAGTTCCCTGTCCACTGTCAGAAGTCAGTTATGTTTGTTTCCAGCAGATAACCATCTTAATTAGACTACTGTATTGAAGCCCTGCTCTCAGCAAGCACAGAAATTCTTTTGTTTCCTCTGGCATTAGTTTCCTCCAAGGTGTCTCTTGCTAAACGGGAACCTTTTTCTGTTTAATGAAACAGAGTAATGTAAATGCCATCCCATGATCTTTGTGCCTGTGTCAGTCCCACTCAAGTGAAACTAGATGGGACCCACTTAATTAGAACAACTATTAATACCAAAGAAAAAACAGCATTAACAACCAGCTTATTTATTTTTAAGCATCTAATTTCCGTAGCATCAAGCCCAGTTGGAATCCTGTAAAGTGGCACCCATTTTTTTGTGTTTTGGAGCCTGTGCACACTGCAGGCAAGTTCTTACAGAAGCTATAGTAACTTGAGGAGAGTATGTCTTAAGTTATCGAGCAAGTTTTCCCAGACTTGAGGAACCCCCACAGGGACACGATGCATCATGAGGAACCCTCACAGCACAAACCCCTGTGCCATGCGCTGCTACTCGAGGGCTAAATCACCATGCCACAAGAGTTATTGCAGCCTCAGAGCTAGCCAAGGCCAATTCCCAACACCAATAATGCTTGTCAACCCATATTGAATTCAGTAAAGAATTGTCTATAAGAGAAGGCAAAACCTGACCCCACCATCATATCCTACTGAAGAACTATTACTTCTCACACATATGATCATTTTTTTCTGATCCTCGACACCTACTACGTACCAATCACGTAACAAGTGCCTGTAGGGCATGTTTAGTGACACAGAAACACCATGTTTTGCTTACAGTTCACATCACACCTTACACAAACTCCTGGTAAGGAATAAGGATGAAAAAGTACTTTTGAAACTATGGGAAACTTGCTTTTCCTGGAACAAGTGCTCCATGGTTGTAGGACCAGCATCTTTCTGTTCTTTTGTCCCTTCTTCTCAAGAGGGCTACAAATAGAAGAGTGTTTTGGGAAAGAAATCTAAAGACCTCTCCTCATCCCCTTTTTGGGCAAAGCTACCAGATGTGCAGGGTCACATTCCTCTTCCAATTTGTTCTGTCTGCATGTTAAAGTGCATGTCACATTATACAGTGACATGACCAAAGGAAGATTCTTCTTCAGGAAGGAGCCCAAACATGATGATTGGCTTATTCATTCCACCTCTTCAGCAATAGGGAGCAACAAGCAGCAGTACCAGAAGAACTATGCCAAGAGACCCATCAATACAAAAAGACTCTTCAAAAAGACAGTCGCTGGGGCAAGCGTTTGCAGGGTAAGAGTGGTTAGATTGCCAGAGTAAAGCACAGGACTATGACCAAGTCATTCCTTCCAAATGTGGGCATTTCTGTGTGAGAAAGGAGGCACAAAAGCAAGCAGAATATTTATGTTAAGAGCATGCTTTGATGGATGCCATATTTTTTTCCCTCAATATCATGCTTTTGCCACCTGAGAAACTGTAGGCTTTCAGTGCAAGTTAAGATGATTGGCAGAAATTCTTACTCTGTCACTGGCTTTTCTTGGAAATTGACTCCAGCAAACTGCTAGCTTTTCCACAGTCACAATCTGAAAAATAATGTGAAGCAGATTAAGGAAGACAACATAATCAGTTCTGCAGAGCTGCAGTCAAAGATCCAGGTTAAATAGCTATTTTAGCATACACTCTCCATCACTGTTCACCCCAGAGACACAAATATTACAAGATGGGTAACACTTTTCCACAGAACATCAACCAAAGCAGGCGATGATGAAGGTAAAGCACTGGTTTCAGTGTAGTACCTACAATAGTTCCACAACATCTGCACCTTGCTTCTAACTCAGGGCTTCCGCTGCACTGATCTTCCTCTTGTACCACAGACAGCATTAGAGACAGGAAACCTGCCTCTCCCCAGTTGATAGCCCTCTTTCCTCACTTTGTGCTGATGCCAATCTAAACACGGGCATTTTGCAGGGCCATGACCTGTAGATGCTGGAAAACAGAACATTCAGTGAACTAGAATGTCACACTCAGATATGCAGGTTATAGCACCCAGTCATTGTAGCTTTATTTTTGACACAACCCAGCAGCCTTATTATTGTAACATGTCTATTAAGGCTATTGTGCACTAAATAGCAGGAAGAATAATAAAAGTGCTGTTGTTTAAAGAAAAAAAAAAAAAAACCATTGAATTTCTTCCTCAGTAGCCTTGAAGCTGCACAATACATGTTTGCCAATTCAAACACATTTATTCATCTGTCCTTTACCACAAGCAGTTATGATCCTAGAAATGGTTGGATGTTCTTCAGCTGCTCACCATTCCAATTTGCTTTTTAATTAGTATGGATTCCAGGAAATTTGGTGGCTAGATTTTTCAATACTGTGTGCTTTTATATGCTGTGATATTATACAGTGACATGACCAACAAACGTTCTGGTCCCGGAACATTGCACCCACGTCTGTCCTGCTTGTTTTCTATCCACAGTCAAATGAAAGCAATTAGAAAATGAGTAAGCCCATTTGTATCCTAGTCATAGCCACGGGCACAGATGAGGTATGGAATCTAATGACAAAGCTTAAATGAGATCATACATGACTCCTAATATATTGGTCAAAAGCTGAATAAAGTTAGCTTTGTTCTCAGACATCACCAAGCTAACGAAGTTCAGTTCCACTTACAAATGAATGCAGACAGCATGTTTGCCTTATTATCCTCCTACCCTTTCACAACTACAAGTGAACTCTCCAGTTCTTCAAAGTCCTTTTTAATTGTGCTTAAGCGTCAGTACAGCGAAAGCCAAGTGAATGTAAAAATTTTAACTGGGCCCTGATTTAATCCCATTGCATTTCCAAGCCTTCATTTTTTTTAAAAAGGGTAATTTATTTCTATTTCTCCCTCTTTTCTTTGCATGTTAAAACGAGCCTATATTGGTGCAGATACTAGTGTTTGAGGAGTCCTCAGGAAGCCCTAGAGCTCAGACACTGCTCACAGCCATTCAGCTCGCTCTGGACCCCACGTACAGGAAGGACACTTCCAGGGCATCTGACCCGGCTCCATCCCTGTGAGCATCCAATAAGCTTCCTAACTCCCCATCTCTGCATTGGCTGGTACGGCATCACTTACATGGCCCAGTAACCTGGGACATGACAGTGCACAACGTGTAGACCTTTTAGACTTTCAGTAGCTCTTTAGCTAGGAATAATAATTCATTTTGAATGACAATGCACACAGAGATCATGAGGATTTATAGAGTATAATCTACTGTAGTCTATCCATCAAAGTGACACTCAGTCCCTTACAAAGTTCCTGCGTTTACTGTACTTAATGAACGCTTCACAAGTTCCTGCAGCATTATTTTTGCCTAATGGGCAAGCTTCTTTTGTGATTCTTGGGGAGGCAGAGGAACTTCCCTAAGCAGTAGAGAGACCTGCCTGAGCCCTTGGCAATCAAAGCACATGCTGATGTTTGATCGATGCTGCTTGTGTATCATTATTTCCCAGTTGTTCTTACCACAAAGCAGCGCAGACTTTAAAATTAACATTTTCCAAGCTATTTTGCAATGCAAACTCATGACCTGAGACAGAGCAATCGGGGAACACCATCCTTCTCTGCTTCTGACTGCCAATTTCCCTTCAGTGGGCATCATAAGCTCAACTCTGGCTTTGCTTGAAATGGGAATGACTGTAATGATTATTTCTTTTCTTTCTAGGGATGGGGGGAGAAACTCAGAGTCTTCTCATTTCCAGCCTCATCTCTCTCAACTAAATCTATCAGTCAGCACTACAAATAAACATGAAGTAAAACTCTTGCTGGGATCTAACTACTAAAAGTAAGAAGCTGCTTGTCTTTCATTAAGCTGTTACTGCATGCCTTTGAAGATATATATCATCTTCCCTTCATCGTTCTTCAAGATCTTCCATCCTTGTCTCAGATTTACTTGTGAATAAGCGATTCTGTGACCACTCTTATCTCTGCCATAACGCAGGGAACAATTCTTTCACACTTCCTGGAAAAACACTGACATATTTAGGAGACAAGCTTCTGAAGTTCCTGTGTCATCTGAGCAAACACATACATCCCTACTTTACATCCCCAAGCACCTAGAGGTGGAAGGTAATTAAAAAGTGACCATCACTGCTGCTTATCCCCAGAGGTAGACAGACCCCTTTACCCAGCCCTGCTACCCTACCAGATCGAAGACAAACCCAAATCCTCCCAACACAGTCAAAATATCATTCTCCTGGGAAAGGAAAAAATAATCCTCTTCAACTGGAAACCTTCAGTTCTTTTCCAAATTTTCATCAAGACACAACAGTTTTCCTGCCTGTTTAATAAGACAAAGACTTGAGTGACACAGATTGCCTGAGAAAATGGCTGTGTGGCCCTGCCGACGTAGCTTAGTAATTGACACTTGCTGGAGATGTCTCAGCAGCTTCTCTCCGTTCAATGCAGAGCACAAGCTGTAACAAAGGTGTCCTAGTGAACAGCCTAATTACCGCTTGTACTCCTCTGGCATCCATACAAGCGGAACAGCTGCAACAGGGACGCTTCTCCCAGACTGCCCTGTAGCCTCTGATCTAAACCAGGAAGATGTCACTCTGCTGGGTCCCCAAGTGTCTCTGCCCACACGGCCTAAACAAATAGGAATATACACTCCTATTGCCCCCATTATTTCCCTTCTCTGAATGGCATCTCTCCTCTAAGATATTGCCTCTCTTTTTAATACAGATTCTTGTATTTGGTGAACCTAACACAAGTTTTTGCCTGATTTTGGGACAATTCAACTGGTACTTCTCATTTAAAATCCACCACAGAATAATTTGTCCAGCCACCTTCCAAAACCCTCTCCATAGCCAAAAACAGGGAAGGTAGCTTCTTTGTCCACAGAGAAAGGTGTGAGACACTCCAGTCACACCAAAGATCCCAGACAGAATAAGAATGTGCATGTCCTGAAAATATTTGTATGTAGGTCAGAGAGTCTTTAAATATGCATTGAAACAATATTAATGTCACTGACCTGTCTGATCACAAGTGCAGCTGCTGCCTCAAACCATCTCGAAATTGTTTCTTCTGAGAGTAAGTACCTGCTGCCCTTCAAAACCTTCCTTTATCTGCAGAGGGGTGGGAATTATTTACTATCAGATGTTCAGCTATATTTACTGTTTTTAATAAAAAAGGAAACTTTAAAAAGAACACTTGGATTCCATTTAATGGCCCTGGAGGGTTTATCATTGGCGCTGCTTGGCACCGGAGACGAGGGGAAGTTTGTATTGCTGCTGTTCAGCTGAGTTTGCCTCAGGTTAACTCCAACTTCACGTTCTGGTGCAGCTAATCTCACGGTTTTCCATGAGCACAAAATGCTTGCTTTCCTTGGGGGGAAAAATAAAGACAAAAAACCCAAGAAAGAAAGCCCCATATATACAGAGATGGCAAAGATTACTTGTAACTGCCATAATTTAAGGGCAAAAAGAATCCTCTTATCTCACCTGCAGAGCGGATTTTAAAAATGAGAGCAGTAAGAGAAATGACTTACTGAAAGGAAGTTTTGGAGGATGTTATTAGGGTCCAAATAGAGATTTATGTGTCCTCCAAGCAGCACTCTAATATCTTACATGCACTTTGACTTAGACAGATACTGGAAAGGAACTGGAGCGGATGCAAGTTCATCACCAACACACATTCAGTCATGATGTCTCTGCCACATATTTACTCAGTGCCCAGTAAAATGGTCACTTCTCTCTGCATCAGGATCCTAATGATGCCAGTGAAATGGCCAGGAAGTTATTTCTGTCAATATTTGGGGCAGGGAGGAGGTGTATGAGTCTATTCCCAAGCATACTACTTCTGTGTTGGTAGAAATCATGCTGCAAATGAGAAAGCTCATTTCTCCATTCCTTACATCATCAGTCATTTCCTTCCATGCAAAATGAGTAAAAATACACTAGTTTGGTAATGGTGGTGCTTTACACAGGCTGCTCACCTAAGTATCTCCAGGTATTATCAGCTGGGAGTAAAACTCATTCTTGAAGGCATAAACTAGCCCACATAAATGTAAACGTGCCAGTTCTATGGCATCACTGGTGGTGCAGACATATAAAACCAGCTATACTGTATGCAGATGTTCTTCTATAAAGAGGATGTCTCCCAACAGTGAAACTACATCACACCCACTATGTAAAGAATTTCTGCAAGTAAAATAAATATGTGCTTATACACAGGCACGTGTATGTGTCCGGTGGTACATCAGAACAACTTCACCTCCAAGTATCCCCAGAAGGTTTAAGCAAAACATCCTTCATGCATGGACAAGCTCTAAGTAAGGAACACCTCTCCCTCAGGAAGTTGCCATGCTACGATATCGGCATGCAATTAAGAAAGGTGATAGTCTTGCTCACCTAACTGTGCAATTAGGATAATGTCACTTTCTATTTCCACTTCGTGAAACACTTTGAGATCTCTGCATGAAAGCTCTGTACCAGCATGAAGCATTTATACCTGCATCAATGAAGGCATGCGGTACGCTTGTTTGTGTGTGAACCCTGTAGACATCACTGGTATAATTAGTTAAGTCATCTCCTGCTCCACTGCAAGCTCTGCTGTTTGACAATGCTTGGTAGGGGCTAGCATTTTCACAGGAGCAATGATATCTTGGTGGCATATACTGACACTTCTTCTATCATTGCCATAGCTGTATGACTACATTTTAAGAGTATTTGTCCTATCTGGTTGGAACATAACACAACAAAGGTGTACATATAGTTGGAACACAATGCAATGAGAGTGAACATCAACTAATGAAGGCTAGAGGAGATTTTGAGAAGTCATCTTGTGTGTTGTCCTGCACAAGGAAGGTTCAAGTCCCCCAAACAGATAGTCTAACCTGTTTTAAAGGCTGTCAGTGTCAGAAACCCATGTATTCCTCAAGAAATGTTGTTTTGTACCAAGTATGAGTTTCTCTAATACCCAGTTTCAATGTCCCTTGGCATAATACAAGGCTGTTATTTTAGTCTTGTTTCACAAAGAATTGTTTCCATCCAAGGCCCTTACTCTTTCCAGCTTTGTATACTTGAAGATTATTGTATTGGGCACATTGTATTCTTTTCCATTTCACCAAGAAATACACAAAGCGCTATGTACCTCTTAGCTCTCACCATCTCTCTGCTATGAGCCCATGGCTGAATAAAAGGAACACTGGAAAAGAAATATTAAAAAAAAATTTTACAAATCAGCCACAGGACCTATCTTTCAAAGTAATTGCTGTTCAGCAGACCAAGGCTGGAGAACAAGCCTAAATGTGTTGTAATTATATCATCCCCTAAGTTGTGTTTTGGGTTTATTCATGTGAATGGGAATTGCAATGCTTCTGTCTTTGCCAACAGGAACAAAGCACCTTGAACCAGACATGGATGTATATAGCTAAGTAAATGTATTACTGACTGTGTGACAATCCACAGATAAGCTCAACAAGAAAATCTGAAACAAATTTGAGTAACTCATGTAAACATCACCACATGTGAGGACAAGGAAGAGGGTCAGCTGCACTTCCCTCACAGCGCAGTGCATGCAAGCAAACGCTCTGGACTCCTTCTGCACCTTGGTGCACCTACGCCATGTAGCTAATTTCTAACTCACTGAGGTTTTGTACACTTAAGTAGCTCTTGTGCTTAAATAATAACTTCAATAAGTCATTTACTTACAGGAAGGTTACCGGTATTTCTAATTCAAGTTCTGTAGTTGCAATTATTGCTGTTCTCCTAGAAAAAAAAATAAAAATAAAAAAACAATACCTAAGACAAAAGAAAAGTGTCAGGAATTCATTCTGATCTGAGTTTTACTGAATAATTCCTATAGAGGGAATTAATTGCTGAGCTGAATAAGTCTGTTAAACCCATATGTTGTCTCTGACATGTACCAACAATGGGTGCTTCAAATCCACCTAGACTGTCACATGGCAATGTTACCACTGAGTATGCTTCTTCCACAACCAAGGCACTTCAGATTAGTTAGTATCTTGAAGCAGAAGGGGTCAGATCTTTATTATTTTACTTTATCCCAGCTACACTGTTTATCTGAATGGAAGCCTCTGCAACCAAATTCAATACCTCAGTAATAATGCCTTCCAGCAGTGAGTTTCACAGGTTAAAACAGCTGGGGCAGGTGGGGGAAACATTTTCATATAAATTTTCACAATATCCTCCTTCATTTTACTAAGTTATCTTATTTCTGGAAAAAAAAAAGATACCAGGTAAAAGGAGAGGTGCAAAATATCCTTTTCAATATTTTCTTTATATACTTTTATTTTTTTATTTCTTTGATCAAGTCCTAACATTTCTACAGCTTTCCTGAGATACATCTTAAATCCAAGCCTGTGTAAAGAGCTACCCTTGGTGTCCGGTGGATAATTATTTGAACGATTTAACTAAGCATCAACACCTCAGGAAATCGTCTGATCTATTTTCTAGCCAGGCACAGATCAACTTAACCAAAATCATTCCTTATTTGACTTATTAGTTCTTAAAGTCATTAGGAAATAGAACTAAATACAGTGCCTAGCTGCCAGAATGCTTGTCTCAATGTTTAGCGTACATTTCCCTTGCTGCTATTCAGACCCAACACAATTTTCCCTGCTTGTATGTTGATTCCTCCTAAACCAGGTTGCCTTGCACGCCCTTACCCTAAAGGTTTTGGCTGCTGAACATTTCCAAATGGCCACTGAAAGCACAGTGAGCCCTGCAGAGCAGTGTCTGTGAGCACAGCGCTGGCAGTGATGCAATGGCTGCAGTTATATACATACCATGACCTGCCCTCTGTCCAAGTACAACTCTGCCCACCAGATCCATCTTCCAAGATGGACTCCTGAGATCCACACCCTCCATTTGTCAGGGTCAAACCCAGGATCTTCAGTGCTCTTCAGGGGAAAGCAGCCTCAGTCATCAATCTGAGCGGTGAAGCAGATGTAAATATTAGTGTTACTTCTCTGTCCTCCTCTGTGATCAAGTACATCGCATCTGCCTGGACTGTTCTCAATATAGATAGTGTGTCTAATACACAGAGCAGAATTGTTGGGACAAAAAATAACGCCATCTTAAGGCAGAAATAGCTCACAGAGGACAATGTCAAGAGGGCTCAATCCTACTTTTAAGTTTCCCGCCTCTCCAACTCCTCATTTTTTTAAAATGAATGGATCAAAGTGTGAAAAAAGGAAGCTGCTTGGGATTAGAAACGGATAGCATCTTCAAGAAATATGTTCCATAGAGAATGTCAAAAGTACTTTGACTTTCTCAGAACATTTTTTCAGACATACAAATGCATGACAAATGGTCACAGAAATAAGTGGAATATTCTTTGTCACCAAATGTGTTCAGGTACAGCAGTTGGCAGAAAATGTGTCGTAAGAAAGAAGTCTGACAAGCTTTTATGTTGTGGCTCAGGCTACTTGTTCATACTAAACAGGAAATGACATTTGGCTTTTCAAGACCTAAACCACCAAGAAGAAAGGATTACAGGCAGTCACCAGCCATAGCCACTATTGTTCTGGAGTTATTTGGTTACTCCATGTAGACATTCTGTAGATTACATGATGTTTCTATGTTGATTCTTCAACCCTATGTAGCCAACTAGCCTTACACCAGTTTTCCCTGTTTCAGGGTCTTCTATCCCCTGCACAGAGTAAATGTGTCCCTAAGCAGCTTTATGCCATTGTCCAAAGCGAAGCAAGGGCTGATAGTTACCCAGATGCAACAGTGTTTTAGTATGTACATACATCAATAGGAACGTGGGGCACAAGTTTATGGGAGACACCAGCACAGACAGAACACGAAAACACACGGCTGTTCTCCTGAGAGATTCTGATAGTCTTTAGAAAAAGTCATTCTTTTTCGCTGTAAACTGTATGGTTAATTTTTCTACATATTCCAAATAGAAGTGAGGCACTGCCAAACACCTGATAAGGCCTTAACAATTACAAAACTCCTTAAATATTGATGTGAATTGAAAAGGTCATTTTATATTTTGGTTTAGCAATATTTTATCTTTTATTACTTTGAGAGCACTCAAATATGGAAAGAGGAGGAGGATGGGTAAACTGCCAGAGAGAGCAATATCAAGAATGAATTGAAATCCAAATCTCATATACAAATTATTATTAACACTAATTTCTGCATATTACAAAGCAGCTTCTTCACATGTATGACATTGCCTTTTGCACCCAAACATGACTTTAATTAAGAACTAACTTATTCATGACTATAATTCAGACCTGACTGCTAGTCTAGTCAAATGAGTATAATTAGTCCCAGAGGGCATATCTAAGAGAACTAGGTTTTTCTTTTCATCTCTACATTTATGCAGATGCAATAGATGCTGGTCAGTAAGAGAACCTGGAAATAAAAAAGGAGCTTTACAGAGCTGTTGGGGAACTTCTAAACAAAAATCATTGTTAAAAAGGACTTTCATAAAGGCTCATTTACTTTATTTTTGCAGACCATGCAATAGAAGTGAAACAATGGGGGTGATTAACCAACATAAAACTGACAAACTTTTCGTAATTATTTCCTCTCTTATTAAGAAACAGAACCATACAAGTTTGCTTAGCCCATCCATACATTACTTTAAAAGGGATTAATAAGGTTTATGTTCATTTTTGTTCCTGTCCCACAGAGACTAAAAATAAACCAGTCTCCTGCATAAGTTGACACTAGCATAACCAAGTCAGAAGAAAGTCCGACCAAATACTCTTGATTTTTATCAAGCATTCATTATCCCAGTGTCCCAATCCACAGCATACTCTGCCCAGAAGGCAAAATAACCAAGACAAATCAGCCTATACAATTTGTTCTTTTTTCTACTATATTATCCAACTCCTACAGCTGCTGTGCTTTTTACCTGGCTCCTCTTCCCTACCAACTTCAAAGCCCCTTTGTCCCTTATCCACAAAGCACCTTACTTGGCCACCCTTCCCTGCCAAGCCACTACTCACCCAGTCCTTCTGTCCTGTGGGGAAGGGAATGCAAACTGGTTTTGCATCAGGGACCACCTTGTTTCCCAGCTGCTCCACTCAAAGGCAGATTACAAGGAGCTGCTGCTCAGGCCCAGCTGAAATCTTCATGTGCTGACATTGATCCACCAATTCAGAAGACCATATTTTAAACTTTGCACCTTAAACTGTCGTCTGGATCGGTCACTGATTATGTCTGAACTGCAAGTGAAACGTGAGCTTCCACACACTGATGATCCCTGGGGACTGGTGCTGGTCAGATTTCAGAGATGACTTTTAACATATCTCTACTCAGGACTCAACAACATGCTTGGGATCTGCATGCCAGGCTTGAGAAAAGCTAAACTCCAGAGAGCTTCTCAAGGAAAAGACCATCACATGCCCACCCTAACTGGCCATCTGGTCCAGACAGTGGACAGAGTGCCAAGGCACTGAATATTTTTCTGGTCCTGCACAAGAGATAAAGCAACTTCATGCCAGCACTACCATGTGCAGTCAGCCAATTTTGGTCTTCAGCGCGATGTAGCCCTGGGCATCACTATGTAGATAAAAGCAACTCTTTTTCTTTTCATTTTCAGTACAGGAGAAACATCACATTTCCCAAGAATAAAACCACCAACTCAGTTCCCAAAGTTCACTGACAAACAAGCACTGATTTTTAGAAAGATGTACATGTTCTTAATACTCATTTGAAGAGAGCTTGATATGTGCCTAGTTTCAAGCATATGGTAACTGCCTTCCTATACTAAGACTTCTCTGACTCTCTGTAAGCACAGCCTGTTTTAAAATGACTCCCAGAGAGAAGAAAAAGGAAAACAAATACAGTTAATTTCAGAAGGAAAGCTGAACTCACAGTAAAAGGATGGTAGCTAATGCATGAGGCTCATAATATCGCTCAGCTGTATGGTGCCTTAATAGGACACATTATTAAATGGCTGTTACCTGAGCTTGGATGACTTGACAAAAGTTAGAGAGGTTCCTTTTAAATTGTTTTTCAGGATAAAAATATACCAAAAAACCCAAACCCCTATAAACCACCAGAAACCCATGACTTTTTTTGGCCAATATTTTGGAGTTAATTTAGTTAAGCAGTTAAAATCAGGGCTTTATTCTGCTCTCAGCCTTTTCCACCTGTGTGCTTCCATCATTTTCACTAATTTTCACCTTTGTACACAAAAAGACAATTAAGCTCTCAAGAGTAATCATTTAATTGTTTGCCATTCGTCACACAGTCTCTGATAAGAATAGGCATGACAGATATTTAGTCAGTCATGAACACAAGACACTTATTTTGATCTCCATGCCAACCCAGAGAAGAGCATTCAAAGTTTAACAGGGACATGTAAGACTTGCTTAATTTTCAGAGGCATTTCAGAATTTTTACATCCCACACAAACCTACCAAGAAAAGGCAGTGACACTTAAGGAGGAGGTAACTGGATTGTGCTTTACTAAATTGCCTTTGACTCTGTAAGGTTTCAGGTGATTTACTGCCTCAAATGACAAGAGGGTTGTGGTTTGGTTTTTTTTTCCTCTAAAGAAATATACTGAACCAAGCTCGTATGATGTTCTGCACAATAATTGACCCTCCACAGTGCTGAAAGGTTTATTCTGAAACAGGACTAAGAGACCAGGAAATCAAAAATGTCATTGAGGTATCTGCTTGCAGCAAGTTCAAGACAAAGCTGTACTCCACACACCATTTCTCAGGGGTTGTACCACAGATGTAACGCTTAGTGGACACCTGAGTATGCAGTAATAGTAGTGCCCTGCTTGATGTGCAAACCTGAACAGCTTGTGCATGCTGCATGATGAAAGACAACAGAGAGGACACTTGAGAAGAAACAAAAATCTCTTGTATTATCTATTTCATCCCCTTATCACTGTAAGATTTCACTCTAGAATAATTTCATATCATTCATTCTAGTCTAGTTTAAAAATGCCTGGGGTGAAGAAACTTCCCCTGGGATATTATTCACTCTGTGATAGTATGAGGAAGCATTTCCTAGTACACAAGACTCATGTTTCCCTTTGAAATTTCATCCCATTCACCCCGGGCATCTGCCTTAAATCAATATTCCTTTTCTTTCCATTATTTGTCACCTTCAAGTTGCAGCAGCCCACTCCTCCTGTTCCCTTTTTACAGTCCCTCAATACGTAGCAGTTTTAATCCACTACAGCAGCGCAAATCGACTCCTCTTAATGCCTCCCTTACTCGTGCCTTTCCTCCCTAAACAGCTTATAACACTTAGCTGCGTGCAGGGTCCCTACCCCACGGTCAGGAGGGGCTTTGGGTCACCCGGGATCCCTGGCCAGGGGTCTTCATCCTGCAAACGTATTCCATTTCTTTGCATGATGAGCAATGTAAAGGTGTAAACACATAGGTAAACCCTTGCCTGCAGACTTGTCCTTAAAATGGATATATAGCCCACGCGGCAACTCAGGCAGTCACAGAACCGTACGATCAGGAATTACATCCTTTTTCTCCCGATGCATTTTGCTTAAACGCTGGCAGGTGGCACTGCATCCTTAGGAATGAGCTATGGAACGGCAGCCACTGCAACTGCTGTTTATCCTTTCTCAAAAGGAGTTGCTTTTCTTTTTCGCCTGCCTTTCTTTTCATGGTTGTTTTTTTTTTTCCCCTCTTGATCTTTTTCTCTCCTTATGTTTTCTTCCCTAATCTCAAAGAGGTGTGGGGCTTATTTTTTTTACATTCTTCCATTCATTTATGGAAATCAATAAAAAAACCCCAAGCGTTTCAGATATTCACTGGGCATATTCAGGTATGATGATATTTTTTGTTTATTCCTGAACATTCTCTCCCCTCGTGGTCATTCAAAAAAGTTAACCCGCAAGGTCGGTAAGAGAGACACCAAAATGAATCAAGTTTTTCTGAGCATAAGCTGAAAGGATGGGAAATCTGAACTAACAATCTTGCTGATGCAAAGGATATGGGGCAGGAGCTCAGTCTGCCGAGGAAATACGCGCTGCTGGGCTTTGATAAAAAAGTAAAAACTTATCTGGCTTCTGCAGGAAGCCCGGACACACTGTGAGAGAGGAGAAAAACAGTGCTGACACCGTTCGTGTGTTTCCTCATCACAGGCACAGGAGGTAGTGTCTGCCTCAGGTAAGGAAGACAGCTTCTCTGGGAGGGTGACAGGGCATCCCAGCAGTATCTCCTGGAGCAGAGACTGAAGCCCATGTACTGTGGGCTCTGAGGAGCGTTTTCAGCTTCAATCCCGGGCCCCAGCAATGGGTGACAGGATAAGGAAGGGCGAGACTGACAGGTGACAGGCAAGTTACAAGTAGGGCCATAGGACCAGGGCACTCCTGCTACCCTCAGTCCAGCCCAAGAGGGCTGTGGGGAAACACAGGAGTGAGCAGCTCCTCACCTTTCTGGCCCCAACAGGAGCGTAGGAAGCAAGTGCTTGAGCACTGGGACAATGACTTGAAAGAGCAAAAAGCAACAGGACAACAGTTCAGGGCAAGAGCACACAGCAAGAGCAGAGGGGTATCCAAATGGAGAGGAAAGACCAGAAGAAGAACCTGCATCCCTAGAAGGAAGCCGCACCCAACCTCCGTTGACACTGACCCTGCTGACAGATAAACCGACACAACAGTTAACTGCTTGATACACAACAGTGTGCCACCAAGGCAGCAGGATGGACAGGCACACCAGAAGAGTCTGACAGGTATCTCTTGACCCCAACACCACAGCAGCAAAGCCCCTTGTTTTTCAGGTGTGCTGCTGCATTGGGTCTAGCCCTGACCATCCTCCTTTCCAGACACAGCTTTTCAGCCCACATACTCAGGGTAGGAATAGAGGCTGGCTTCAGAAACAGAGAAAACCCACAGTCAGTGACTTCTAGCTGCAGTCACAAACCTTCCCAAAGCTGCTGAGATCCCACCAGCCTTACCGGCATCTTCTACCCTTGCTCCCACCTAAAACTCAACAAAGCAAACTGAGGTCATATTGCACCACAGGCTGTGACCAAACCCTCCCAGCCCTCCTGGGAGACCCCCTGATCCCTACTCTGCCCCACAGCCCTCCCCCAGCTCTCCTCTCACTATAGAGCCCATGGGGAACATCACCTGCTGTGTTGCTCCCAGCCCATCGCTGCTAAGTGGAGCTCTGCCCACGCTGCCAAAATGCCTTCAGCCTCCTGGCTGCAAACAAAAATCACTCTGGTTATTTATGTACTCATTGTATATGAGCCATTATCTTATTCCCTGGTTCTTCATTACAGTCCCAATCCAAAAATCAATGGAGGCTTTCCTCTGGCTGCAGTGCCTTCTGAATCAGACCCATAGCCCAGCACGGCCGCATCTGGCACATCGCGTAGTGGTTTGAGCAAGCTGTTGTCCAAAGGGAATTTAGAAGAAAATGTCCAATAATGCTTGAGGGCAGGGGCAGGGTGTTATGGAAGGGATGCGTAGTGGGAATTTAAAAGGCACCAGGAGGTAGAAAGCTCCTGAAATGGTTCAGACAGCGGCTGTGAGGAGATTTAAATGTGGATAGCATGGCTAAAAATACACTGAGCTTGGCTGAGTAAGTACATGGGTGACAGACCAGGGACAAACAGAGGGAGAACTGAACTGAAATTTAGGACTAAACACCAAGACAAAAAAAACCTCCCCAGACAGACTGATGCTTTGCTTCTGGAATACTGTCCAACAGCAATGAATGCCAAGCTATCAATTGGTACATTTAAACGCAGATTTGGCGAGGCCCCAATAAATACTCTGCTGGGGATGGTACTACAGCGACAAGGCTATGGGTGCTTTTACAAAGACTTTTTTCAGCTCTAGACTTTGTGATTTTTAGGGTACTAAATAGAAAAATGACAATACATCCCTGCTATGAGATAAAAAACAAAGGAGCCATGCCAAATTGCTGTACCATATATGCAAATTTCTGAATGCAAATTATGTTGTTATCCTTGTCTATACTCCCAAGGAGCCGCAGCATCTTTTAAGCTCTTTCTTCTTCACGTACAGTGGACGTAGCCATCCATGACAAATTTGTGTTTTCTTTTCTGAGAAGCAATATACTGTATTCCTTGGTGGCAGGGAAGTGAATGGAGCTACCATTTACAAAATTTAAATGTTTACACCCAGAGGGCAATTAAGGCAGTTTTAGATGATAATGTTATAAATGAAATGCTAATAAGTACTGTAAATGGCCATGTAATCACATCCTGTCATTTGCCAATTATTGGGGGAGGGGGGGACATGGAAGAGAGCCAAAAGCCAGCTGTAGCACTGAAGATGACATACTACTTTAAATGAGCAAATGCAGGTACTGTATAATGCACTGTCCTGATGGCGGTGTTTTATAGCAGGCATTCAATTTTCTAAGCAATGTCTGATTTCACCTTTTATTATCATGTCAGTAGTAATAATAATTTGCTCCGACACAGGCATTTTCTCACTAGGATCGTGGAGGGATTTAATAAAGCCTAAAGTTGGGATTTCAAAGGATCTGGAGGGCACATCTGCCCCTCAGCAGCACATGAAATCTTTTCAAACAAAACAGCCTTTAGCTGTGGAAGACCCACCTCGTGGAAAAGAGTATAAGCCACACACTGAAATATGGGGAACCACTGTTGACCCCATTACAGATGTGAGTGAACAAAAAGGAAAGCCCACATGTGACTTTTTCTCCACATCAAGTCTTCTCCCAGAGTCAAACAGGGTGCTGAGTCACTTCTGCTGGCACCAGTCAGTTGCCATAAAAGTTGCTTGTCAATTTAGTGGCAGACAGTTAAGATTTTCACTTGGTCTTGTACACTTCTCTAGAAAATTTTTGGAGGGCACTGGGAAAGGAAATTATTGGGTTGCTGAAGTGAGAAAAATATAATCCAGATTCAAGAATTAAACCTATATATATCACCATATCTATTACAGCATGAGGTCTGAAGCAGAACATAAAGCTCCTAAGTGAAGACACCATCTCCCAAAGCCAGAACAGATTGGGCACAGCAACCAGCACAGCACGGAGGACAAGCCTTCCACACTGGTGCAGGACTGTGTGGTTCCACCTGTTTCCCACCAAAAATGCAGATTCAGATGCTTCAGGGCCAACCTGTTATTTTTGCTAGTGCAGCCAAATAATTGTCTTTTCCTCCTAATCAGAACTGGGTTAGACACTTCAAGGCTGCAATGCCTTATTGAAACCATGAAAATCCACATCAGATATCAGAATGCATCAAATTTGGAAATAATACCTCTGACATTCACTCTTTCAGCCTTTGAGCCCTCAGAAATCACATTTTCAAAATCCTCTCCACAGCTGTAAAAGAACAGGATCTCTCTAAGCAAAGCCCCAGAATCTCACCTAATCACGCAACTCCAGAAAGTTAGACTGGATTTTTTTTAAGGCAACAATAATCAACGGACATATAGTGACACAGAGCTGCAAAACTGCCCCCCTAAGTAAAAAGACAAGGAGTGAACAGAAGCCTCATGTTCAGAGCTACACCAGAAGAAAACAACCAAAACAGTATTTACAATGCTATCACAAGAACCATATCAATTTTATATACTTAGAGTATTTCACATATTAAAGGCCTTCAGATACTCAAGACTGTTGTGTATCTGAGAACCTAAGGCAAGATAACATTATCACATCGAATTTTCTCAGGTTGAACTAAACTTTAGTGATTCCGACAGGCCATCGCTAGCCAGACCCTGAATTTTCTACATCCTCTTCCTTTATGGGTATTGATTATGAGCACTGGCCAGAAGTCTGCAATAAACATGCATAATAAACAAATATAATTACTGTATAGGAGAAAATTACTTGGCATTGATGGTAATTAGCAGGCAATTTCCATGCTTATGTTTAGTTTGAATCAAGACCATGAAACCTTTTTTTTTTTTTCCTATTGTGATAGATGAAGCATGACAGACAAAGCAAGTCAAGGGCTTCACCTCTGACTCCCTATTTCACTGTGAGGGCGATGAGGCACTGGGCCAGGCTGCCCAGAGAGGTTGTGGAGTCTCCTTCTCTGGAGACATTCAAAACCAGCCTGGATGTGTTCCTGTGTAACCTAATCTAGGTGATCCTGCGCAGACAGGGGTGTTGGACTAGATGATCTTTCAAGGTCCCTTCCAACTCCTGACATTCTGTGATACTGGGATTCTGCCTGCAGCAAACACTGTAGGGAAAGATACAGGGCAAGGAGCCACCAAGAGTCTGATCTATCATGCATAAAGCTCTCTGAGCATGAAAACCATGAACTAGAAATGGGAAACAGAGTGACAAAACTTCCCCTGTACAATGTTTCCTCACTTTGCACTCAGCAACAGCTTTTAAAGTCCTTCCTGTCCCTGGAAAGTCAACTCCATGCCAAGGAATTAAAAAATTCACTAGCATTTCTTGTACGGTGCCAAATATTCACATTTCTCCATGAATACATGGAATTGTTTTCTACTTGAAAGCTTTCCTGTTTCATCCTGCATGAAACACTAACAAAGTTACAGAAGAAAGCAAATCCCAAGGAGTTTACATGAGCTGTGTTCAATAGGAAAAAAAAACCAAAACAAACCAAACCCCAAAACAAAAAGCAATGACATTTAACAGGGATGCCTGAAATACAGCAGGGATATCAAACAACTCATTTGCTTAAGCAGGAGACAACAAATGGGAAGAAATTTCAAACAGGTGAAAGGGGTGGAGTATATGGGTTTACACAGCAAGGAAGAATGGCTTAGCACCCCTCATGCAGAGTGAAAACTGAAAAATTACCTTTGTAAAAATTACAGATGACATATATGTCTGAACATGATTCACAAGTTAAAGGTGACTTCTTCAAAAGATGGGAGAGCTCTCCTTTCTCCAGTTTTCCCTGCATTTCACAGCCTCCTGCTGGAAGGTATCCAAAAACCAGCTCAAGTGCCACAGGTGAGCAAGGTGTCCTGGGCTAATGCATCCTCAGGAAGGATCCTGAATGCTGAATTGAGTGAAATGGCTCAAAAAAACCCCACCAAAACACCATACTGTAGGGGTGAGAGAAGAATCTGGCTGGGCATTCCATGTTTTTTCTTTCAATGAAGAAATGAAAGTTGTAACATTCACTCTTACTCAGAAAAGGAAATAAATATGGCTGAGTACACTCAAGGAGCAGAGCTGTTAGAGAGAAATGCTAATTCTACATCTTGCCAATACTTTTCAAAATACACATTTTTAATGGAACAATGCAGAAAAGCAAGATATTCATAACATGCATAAGATTCATATTTTCAGAGGTTGAAGAACCATTTGAAATTACCTTCATTTCTCCTGAACAGAGGCCTGGAGTAACTAGAACATATTTCATGCGCTCAGAATACATCTACATTCTTGTAAGGCAGTGGGCTCTAGGTATAAGTGTCAGGAGGAGTTATAAGGTGAGCAATTATAACTGAGCTCCACATTGCCAGTAGCCAAAGTACAAAAATTATGCAAGACCACAGGGTTTTAGAGTGAGGGGAGAAATATATTGTTTTTATTAAAACGCATTAGGATCTCATTTATCTAATTCCCAGTTTAACGATGCAGCCTCTTGGCAGAAAAATAGCTTTTCCACTAGTCGACTTGATTCTGTTGAGGGTGATTTTTTTCTAAACAGAAAAGCTTTAACACCAAATTGATTTTTTTTTCTTCTTCTTTATTCAAATGAACAAGCACAAACAGAAAGATCTTTTTCTGCAGGAGTAGTTTTACTGGGGAGAGGGTTTTTTATCTGTTCTGTTTTGGGGAAAGGTTTTGTGAAATGGATCATCGCTAATCTAAGTTACTTCTAATTGTAGATGCCTATTTTCACTAAGTTATTCCAGAGTGAAATGCAGTTTGATTTCAATGGAAAAATAGCTGCTGAAATGTCTCATTTGTTTCTATTGATTTGAAAAGCAGCCAAAAGACCATCGTTTTGAACCTCCTGCAAATTTGCTACATAGCAGTGAGTTATTGACATAAACAGCCTCAAATATTAAACTACTAAAAAGTTAAGTCTAGGAAGAATTATTGAACATTCTCTGATCCAGCCCCCAAAAATCAGGAAGCTGAGAACATCAAGGTTTTATATACTGAGTATCTACTTTTGTAATTTCCCCACAAACTATTTAAATAATTATTTCTCTACATCGTGTGTTTAATCAGAGCAAACTGTAGAATGCAGTTTTCACCTCAAAATGAACATGTGATATAAGGTTATCAGTAGAAGTATGTAGGTTTGTCTCTACTCTGTATTTGAGTTAGCTTGGAAGACATAATGATTAAGAGAGGGAAAAGGAAGAAAACTAGGGAGGAGGAAACACAGGGAGGAGCAGGGAAGGCAGGTGGAGCAGTGTCAGCATCTAAAGTACTTGACCTCCATCTTCTGCCTCTGGTTTGGTAACAAGCAGTCTGAGTGAAACCAGCATGTTAGGCCCCAGCCACACCAGCACTGCTGCGCCCCATCACCAAGGAGAGTTGACTTCTGTGACATTACAGCATCTCTCACATTTTGACATACAGGACCCGCTTTCCGTACCATTTAACTCACTTCAAATGCAAGTTTGCAAACTCGCTCGTTGGGAAACCTTTTATATTTTCACATATTTAGTTAGCTACAAAGGGGAAGAGATGAGATTAAAATTCCCCCAAAGCAAATGTTTTTGAAAGATATAGCTGCTCAGAAGTGCAGCCCATCATGGAGTTTCTTATCAAGCTATTACGAGAAGTAGGTCACTGCAGCTCCAACTATTCAAATGTCACTCCTTCCTTCCAAGAATCAATCACTGCTAGGTCTTGGCTAATAAAAGGCAACTCTCCAGCAAAGGGGAAAAACAGAGAGAAGCAATTTCCTCAAACATCAATGGCTCCTCACGAAAGCAGTACTGACTTTGCAGTATCTGCCGATAGATAATTGTTATAAGAAGTAGAAGGAGTGTAACCGGCAAGATATCTTTCTTCAAATAACACTTCTGAGTTTCCCATACATCATTTAGGGAGTTTTGTTGGCTCGAGTCAGCTATCCCTAAGATGTTTTTCTTTTCCCTTGTACAATACTCTCACTTTTACTCCTAAGCACAGATTAAGTTCATGCTATCACGCTGAGGCTTTCTGTTCTCCAAGACTTCACCTCCCACCATCTCACAAATAAAACAGCATTCCTGCCTCCTTTCATACAGTGAGAGAGATTGCTCCCTGTTTTGCACAGGACATCTGATGATATTAACAGGTCTCAGCACCACCCTGCTTCCCCCCTGCCATTCTCAGAGGACACCAAGAATATGAGAAAAATGTGAAATTCAATAAGTTCACACGTGTCATCTGCTGCCTTTCTACAAGGACAGACTAACATGAGGAACCAACCTGAAGGTTATTACCCCAAGTACCTGATGTGCTCTGCTTACATGCTGAGGGACTCAGGGTTTGGTGGTTGCTTGCTCTGTGTAGTCCAATGATGACTCTATCCAGCTGCTACAACCACATCTGGTAACACAGTAGGGACCTCTGTGAGCTGACTCCCTGTGTCAGGGCACATGTGGTAATGTTTTATCAGCCAGATATTTATTGCCATTCTGCTTTAAGTATCTTGCTCTGGCTGGAGTACGTGCTTGAGCTGGAGGCCCTGTGCAGCACGCCGCAGCCTTGCAGGCCACAGGCATGATAACAGACCCTGTAATGGAAAAAATAAAAAAGATATGAGAGGGGACAATAAGAGTGCAGGAATGTTTTTCATGCTTTTTCATGCCATCAGTACCCAGTACTGAATTATCCCCTATTCTTTGCTCCAGGGTAAACAATGAGTGCTTTCCGTGTCCTCTGACATGAGTATACATGGCCCTTCCCATGCTGCCAGCCTTCTTGACCCTGCAGGGATGAATATCTACATGGCATCAGTGCCCTTCCCTGAGCTGAAACTCAACACTCACAGCATCTGCTTGTGCTGCCCTTCAGCCACTGAACCAAAATTACATCAATGAAGAGCTGGTGAGCATCTGGGACACTTTAACTCAAATGTATTGTACACCAGTATAAGCAAGACATCTGCCACATGACCTGCAGGAGACACTCATCTTCACGGGATGTCAGCCAGACACCAGCAGAACATTCCAACACATCTAAAATCTCACAAGTGGTCTATGCTTCAGCACCTGAAGGTCACCACCAATGACTACCACTTTAATCAGATCACAAGGGTTTGACAGTTTTGAGTTGTTGCCTTCCCCAGCTTCCTTTAAAGTTAAGGGAGCTTGAGTGCTTAGTAAATAATTTGAAAGAATCAGGCCAGCACAAAATATGACTGTTTAAATAGTTTTTGTAAACAATAAACTGAAGTTTAATAGATACAGAGATGCTTCTGAGAATGGAAGAACTTTCTTCACTTCTTTTGATAACCTCACAGCTTGTGATCCATAAGAATGTAAAGCAAGGAAAGCCAGCAGAGACACGAGATTGAATTCCTGTACTTATCTGAAACAAAACCTTCAAAAAAACCTACTAGTGCTACTAGACTTCCAGCAGTGTTGTTTTTAACCTACGGCACAGCACTAACCTAACCCAGCTGCTACATCCCACTCGCCCTCAGGCAGGATACCTGACCTGAAAAGCCATGGCTGGGCCTGAGCTTTGAGAGGGGGATGCCAGGCAGTGCTAGACCCACCTGCTTCCCTGCAAAGCAACCACACAGCAGGAGTCCTGACTCCCAAAGTCTGCCACCGACGGCACAAAATGAGCCCAGCCAGACCGGACCGCAGCCCCTCCTGCACACAAGCATGTCAATGAGCCACAATTTGGTGTTAATAAAGACACAAAGCACATATCTGGCAGATAATGGAAAGCAGATGGTCAAAAACTTAAATGAAATATCTAATTAACAATAAATCTGTATTAATCGCTGAGATCTGTCAAGGAACCTGTGGTTGCCTTGGCTGATCAGTACATTATGAAGTGTGAAATGACAGCCTTTAAATGCAGCCCTTCAGATGACTGCTTGGGCCTCACTGTCTTAGAACACCCACAGTACCATACATGTGTTCACTGCGATGTACAATTTACTTATTGCACAAACCTGCCTGCAAGCAGATGGGATCCACACCCTGAGGGTCCCAACTAAGAGGTCACTGAAGTGAAATTCTTTTTAGTTTTCTCATCACTTGTTGGCATTTGACAACTGTTCTCAAAGGCTCAAACTCCAGCAGTGGCTTTCCAGCCTTTCCTCCATGTGACAGCACACTTCCCCGTGCTCCTACCTTTTTTTGACTTTTTCCCATAGATCTGGATTAAGCATTGTTGATGGTTGAGATGTCTGCATATGCCTTGTAGTGATTTTGGGCACAATAGCCAAGGGCTATCTATGTTAATGTGCCCACTGAGACAGAGCATCCTCTGGCACTTGCAGGTGGTATGTAAATACGACTAAGAGTCAATCATACTACTCCATAGTGAGAAGCCCAAGAGCCCTTTGAGCTCTCCTGAAATGACAGTGGGCTGCACATCTGGATCTCCTCTTGAAAGGGACACCTCTCAAGGTTATTCCTTGAAGTTAAGAGAATCCTTGCCACAGCAGATCCTCAGTAAGTTAATTGGGAATAAGTACACTAAAACTTTGTGATCTTAGCTAAGAAGTATAAAGGGTTGACTGCATATATAATCCTTTAGACACAAACTGTGGACCAAATCTGAGACTAAGACTGCATCTAGTCGCACCGAAGGTCCTCTCTGAGAAGGAGTTTAGAAAGCAAGGGGGTCCTTTCTGAACCTCATGACTCAACAGGAAGGTCTCCCTGACAAGCTTCATCTGACCCTGTTCTCTGTGCAATAAATAACCAATATTACCTTACCACCGAACCATAATCACGGTCACATTTATTATCAAATACTGTTATATCCTTTTTTTACATCAATAAACATATTATTGCCTCTCTCAAGAATGAAATGCATCCCTCTTATCTCTCCATACGTGACAATCCAAGCCAGGGGATTCCCCATCTTGAAATCACTCCAGGGTGAATTTTGGAAGGACAGGCCTGAGCATAAAGACCTTTTACCTACACAGAAAGGTTTTTAGTCAAAAAGGTTCTGTTTGCCTCAAAACCTCTAACTGCTCTCTAAGTTTGTTTGCCTCTTTTCTACAGAGAGAAGCGTATTTATTTGCCCTTACTGCTGGCTTTTTTAACTGCTCCATCAGCACCCCTGAAAAGGCAACTTATTCCTTCTTGCTGCTGCCAAGGAGTTTCTTATGCCAGCAACAAAGGACATCTGCTTGGCCTATGTCCATGGAAAAAGCAAATAATGGTGCCATATAATAAGAAAAAAGAATCTCAACATATTGCAGTACAATGTACAGCATTATACAAGCAAAACATGATATTAGCCTGCAGCACAAAGCCATTTTCTCGGAACTCATCTGGGAGATGTGAAATGGACTTGTTCAATACTCCGATGATTGGCAGACATGATATAAAATACCAGGATGGATAATAAGAGCTGCAGGGCTCTGATTGCTCCCACCATTCATGGGATGAGCCAGTCCCAATAGAAAAGAAGTATCGAGCTGTCATTAGAAACTGCAGGAGAGCAGCTTCACGTCTTTTAGCAGAAAGCAAAAGACAGCATCAAGAATTTTAGGTCATCTCTTTAAATACGAATATATACGTTCCTGATACACCATACATTTTTATTTTTTAAATGTTTATCTTTAATAGCACTGTGTGTTTTCTCCCTCCTGCTCGACAGAAGTGTGACAACTGCAAAAAGCATTATTTCCCCCAACACCACTCCAAAAAAACATCTCATACAGCCTGGGCTCTCGACAGTGCTAATAGGAGCAGTTTCTGAGCCTACCACCAGCACTGCTGACACCACAGAGTTAAGTACACCAACCTGAATGATTCCCATTCTGGGACGCCTCGGTGAACACTAATGTTACCATGAGCTAGGAGCGGCAGCTCGTAAGTCTCTCATGCTCGTTTGCCTTGACTTGGAAACATGCTGGTTCAGAAAATAAATAGCTTGACTATTCAGATCTGGTTGTAGTTGTGTATCAATCCTCACATTTGCTAGCTTCCTGGTGTTACATCTTACTCCCTAGTCAGTAGAATAAACTCCAAAGTGGTGGTGTTCAGGGCTGTGGCCCATGTAGCTGATGTGCCGGAACAGGGATGGTGCTGCCTTAAGACAACTCTGGTCTGGAATCAGGAAAATTATCTGGGCTTGACACATCAAAAAACCTTTCAATCTTGCTTGTTGATCTTAATTCTGCCTCCTTCCCGCTTTTCTGTCTTCATCTGACCCACAGTGTTAAATATTTGCTCCCTCTGGGATGGATCGTGAAGAAGATGCTCCACAAGACAGACAGATGCTGTTCCAGTGCAGCAGAAGATTTGCACTCTGCACTCTGAAAAGCAGACAATCCTCCTCCTGATGCTCCAGGAGGAAGTTACTCACTAAGCTGGGCACAGATTTACATTTTAGTTATCTTTTGGAAGCTACACCAGGTCAGGTGTCTTACCCAGCCCTGGAAGCAGGTGAAGGTGGAAAGTTACAACAAACTGCAACTTTGTACATCAGCTTTTCTTGCAGCCAGTTACTCAAGGCAGGTGCTGCAATAGCAGTAAATAATATCTCGGTCGAGGATTGCACAGGCTTGTCTAAAGCAAGTGGGACTCAGCACTCAACCAGATGTCAGATTCTGGTTGTCAGGGAGATGTATGAGTCCCAGCTAACTCATTTTCCCAACCAACCCTCTATGCTTCAATATCAGCCAAATCTGAACACCACCACATCTGAACAGCTTCTGCCACCTTAAAACGTGTGGATGCATGAGGCTAGAAGCGTACTTTCTCTCAGACAGGCTTCCCCAGCTCCTTGATTTTGAAGTAGCAAAACTCCTCAGATGACCAAATGATTGAAATGGGAACAAACAGCTTGTTTTTTGGCTCCCCTCACGCCTTTCACAGCCCCCATGTTCTCTTTATGCTAGTAACCTACATTTATAATTTACTGTGAAAAAACCCAAAACCCTGACCAGCCAAGTCACCTGATTTCAATAAGACACCGATAAAGCTTGCCTTTAAGTCCAGGAAGGCAGAAGAGATGTTTCAGCCCAGCTGAGAGGATACACAGATATTTTTCAAATTAAAACCTACCCAAAGGCTACTTTGCTAATCCTCTCATTGCTGCGCCATAGCAAACACCTAATCAAGGCTACATTTCAAAAATCAACAGACAAAAATAAAATTCAGGTGCCTGTTTGTTATTTTCCTCCATAGGTACCTTTCCTACAGTCCCCAGCAGCTTTAAAAATAGCAGACACCGAAGCACGATAAGAGACACGCATGAGTTACAGCAGACGTTAGCGGGTGAAGGGCTCCACACTAGAGATGCCGAGGAAGGTACTGAAAGGTCAATATCAGAGAAGGAAAGGAGTGTCAGGGCTTCTGAGGTAGGAAACCAACATTTCAAGGGGAAGGGACCCACTTACAGAATTAGAAGAATGCGGGAAAGAAGCACAGGCCTTACACCATGAAATCTGCACTTCTCAAACACACTCATTTCGATGTTTCTTTCAGCAGTTCAAATGGGAACTGTTTTCAAGGCAACTCCAGAGAGGCTGGAGTGCATTTTTCACCTCTCTGAATCAAGAGACGCAGGTACCATTAGGTACTCTATTGAATATTCACTGCCTGGCAGTCCTTACAGGGGTGTTTCTCACAGGGGGAAGCTCCGTCCAAACACCACAAACAGCAGCAAAGTTCAGCTTCCTTGTCTGCAGGCAAGCAAAAAAACAAGTGCTCTCCATACCCACCTTAAGAGATTACTGGCAGCCCCAACACACCTATAAGCCGAATTAACCCAGCCAATCACAGAAACAGCAACAAGAAGCAGGATATAAATCTCTCCTCAGATTTCTTTCGCCACAACACTCACAAAACAATGAGAACAGCGAAAGGCCTCTGCAGCACACGAGCAAACCTGTACAAATCACATGAACAAAGGGCTGAGGGCGCACACAAGCGGGATGTACCCTCCGAGAGCACGAGTGTCTGTCTCACCCTGCTCTACTGACCGTAGAGGGCCCTCACGCTGGATTCACGCCCACGTAAATCAGAGCGTATCGGTGAGATTTCTGCACAACTCCAGCCCAAAACAGAAGAGACCAAACAAAGCACGTACATTTCAGTGTGTTTTTAATCATGAGGTAACTGTAAAAATATTGGCATAAGGTTTTGCTGTTGCTTGATGTTTTGCACTCCCTCTTAATGCCCATTTCTTCTCTCTGATCTGATGACAGCAGCAGAGCATGCTCAATATACTGAGCATCAAGATTTATTTGCTTAAGACTTACCCAGAGGAACAGTAAGCTTGACATTTACCGAAACAAGAACTCATTTTCTAGACTGTTAGTCACTGTACACTTCCATTACTGCAACCAGAGGTCTCACGTGCCCTATCCCAGGTGAACAGAGGGCAAGAAGGCAACAGCCACCTAAGAGAAGTTTGGTTTAACCACTCCAACCCCAGGAGGAAGGGCACTGGCACCCAGAACCAGAACAGGGGTAGTGGTCGCACGGCTCCCACGTGATCACAGTGGAAGTGTTGCAGTCAAGGCATGCTGAGGTCAGGGACAGGAGAGGTCAGACACCCACCTGCCCAGGGAGCAGCAAGTATTACAGTGATGGGACAGCACAGAGGGTATAGTACCAAGGAGTCCTAAAGAAGCAGACGAATCACGTCACACATCCGGAGTGGTGAAAAACTGTACCAGGAGTGATGCCAAGGATTAAGGCTTTGGCTTGAGCAGATGGGATTCACAGAGAAGGTTAAGAATTAAGGTACAGAGTGTGGCCTCAATTAAATCTGTCAATTCAACCCAGACATATCCAGCAAGAGACTGAGACAGCAGCACAAAGTTGGCAGACTAGAATCACGCAGTTTGATCACACAACCAACATCTCTTAAGCCAATTCCCTGCTTTGCTCACTGGAAACTGTAACTTCTTGGGTAAAAGGAGACAGGTCTCCACTGGCAGTGGACTCCTTGTCACGCATTGCTGATCTAGTAAGTGTTGTAGATCACAACTAATCTAGTTGTGATCTACATTAGGGTCCATAGAAAACAGGGAAACACACTGTGCTTGAGCATAGTTTCTTGGTGCTTTACTTTGTAACATAAGCTTTCTGTCAAGATTTGATTTCTGATGTAATTTCCTGATTAAAAATAAACTAATAAAACGACCTTCACTGACTATCATCATTGTCCCTATCATGCATGATCAGCAGGACATGAACCTTGAAGTGACAGGAACAATCTCTTTCCATTAAACCAATGCATGAACGATAGCAACTACAGGCCAGTGTGATGACTGGCGAATGGGAAATGGTCTTCAACCACAAGCTCTGTAGCTACTTGCAGGTGATGACACTCAGACTCCTGTTTTGGATCCCAAGTGCTCTTCAGCATTTGGAGCAATCATGCAGCAAGTGCTCGTAACATATTTCTGGGTGTGTGGTGGTGACTGGGAAAAACACACATGGATTTGCCAAGGGTAAAAAGATGCTGGTATCCAGGTAGACCAACTGTCTACCTGGATACCAGCAGCAAATGAAGAACTGCAGAAGTCTTCTTGGCACCTGTCCTGTTTCATGCATTTATCAACAACCTGGAGAATGTGACAGAATGAAGTCTTGTCAAATATGGCCGCATGGATCAGTTGGTATCAGTTGATACACTCAAGAGCAGGGCTGCCAATTAGAAGGATCTAGGCAGGCTGGAGGAATGGTCTGACAGGAGCTTTGTGAAATTCAACAGGGGCAACTGCAAAGTCCTGCATCTGAGTGGGAATAACCTCAACCTGGGGACTGACTGTTTGGGGAGCAGCTCTGCTGAGAAGGACTTAGGGATCACTACTTGGTGGACAGCAAGCTGCACAGAAACCAGCAGCAGGCCCTGGCAGTGAGGCAGGTCAGCAGCCTCCTGGGTTGTATGAACAGGCAGCAAAGGGAGGGAAGTAATTTGCCTCCACTACCTACCACTTTGTGCACCACAGATCTAGATACTGTGCCCTGTTTTGGTCCTCCCAATAGAAGACAGACATCAAAATAAACTGAAGCAAGTCAGAGTGCCACAAAGATTGTCATGGGGTGGAGTACTTGGCCAGGGTGTGAAGGTCTGAGGGAAAGGGGTTTGCTCAGCCTAGAGAGAACTTAATACACTTCAGGAAATTGCAAACCTGAACAAATGTTACAAAAACCCAAAAAAGACAAAACACCATCATGAGTTCATGGCAAGTCCTACACTAAATGATTAGAAGTAGTTTTAATCTGGACCACACTCAAAGCACGTCTGAATTTAGCATTGCCTAATTTAAGAGCTGAGGCACAAGCTCAGCCCACAGACTTGGCCTGACAAAATAGAACCACCTTTATTAAGTGCAATAAATTTAATAAAGGCTTTCAGAGAGAGTTGCTTATCTGAGCAGCATACCAGCGCAGTCCTCTCCAAGCACTGATAAAAGATTTCCCTGGCTGACTATGCCAAGAGCATCAAAGTGTCTCTAAAGCAGAAGTGAGCTGTACAAGAGCAAAGTATGAGAGCACTTAAGTTTTCACTCTGTCCACTTGTGATCTTGCTGCAGGCTCGGTACCAAAGCAGATTTCCCTCGGATGACCTTCCTAGCTTACGCTGCCGCGCCTGCATTATGCACTAACTGCCCTGGAGCGTATGAGGCCAAGAATAGACATGCAGTTGCCCCATAAATACCATAAAACGTTATCAATTCCTACCACATACCTTATCCACCAGCCTTTAAAGCATGGATGACTGAAGACAGGGAATAAAGCTGTGTCTCTTCCTTGCAGCCTGACATCTCGACAGCTCATTCTGCGGGGGCTGCTGCTCTCACACCTGAGGCCATAGCACTGCCACCACCCCCCTTCTCACTGCTCTGCCTTGGTTTATGACAGCTAATGCAATTATCCAGAGAGGGGGTTGCTCGTTGATTACTCGTAATTACACCAGCAAAAAGCAATGAGGCTGACTGGGAGCAGCCGTCCTAGCCGCCCGTTTCATGGACCCGGCCATAGCAGTTACAGTACTGGGATAACAGTGTGCAACCCACACGTGTTTGGGGAATCCCACAGGCAACATTACTCCATCCCATGGCCCTGACTCAGCTGTGCAGGCCCTGACACCTGGAGCAGGGTTTGGCTCTAAGTGAGACAGTAAGTGTGAGTGCATGGCACATACATACCTCCTGACACGGCGCTGGCTCCAGGGTCAATGAAAGCCCCTGCAGAATACACATCTGGTGAACATACACGTGGGTGTGGGCCAAATGGATCATCCAGGACACATCCCACACTGAACTTTTACCCTTACATTTATTTGTAATTAGCATTAGAATTAACAGGATCATTATTTTATTCACTACAATCTGGAGAGGGGAAAAAAATAAAATCAGGAATAGCTGTTGCACAAAGTAACCAGTGATTACACTGATCCACCAGTTCACTAATTCCCCTTCATACGGTAAATAAAATCTGTATTCAAAAGAAAGAGTTTGTAAAAAACCCCAAACACTGTAAGTGTGCCTGTCCCTCAAAACAGGTGCTGAGAATAATAAAACCAACGGAATAGAGGCAGACCTCAGTTTGAATCAAGGGATTAAAGCCCCAAGGGTAAGACAATCACAAGAGCAGATACCTCCTCACCTGCACTGAAGAGACATCACTCAGCCTCTCCATCTTCATGGGACACGCGGTGCACTGCTGGCAGGAACACAGGGCTCACAAGTCATTCTCCGGTCCAGGGAAAGGGGTTGGGAACATGCTGAAGCAGGTACTTTATTTTCTTTATGCAGAAGAAGCAAGTTTGATAAACACACCTCAGAGACCTAAGTCTGAGAATAAGGGAGCCAGTTCAGGATGCAGAGAATGTGATGCCTGCTCAGGCACCCGTGTCTGTAACGACCACCTTTCTATTACTCCATCCCACTGGGGATCTCCCCTTTTAGCAGGGGACTGCCAGTGAGCTTGGAAAACATTTCAGCTATTGCTAACCTGTATTCCTTGTTTACAGGGACGGGTGTGGATCCTGCTTTAGCACAAAGTACTTTTCACCTACACAAAAATAACATGGTAAATGTTATATCAGCATCTGAAATCTGCCCAGCCAGCAACTCTCCTCAGTTTGCCAACAGTAGTTACCTTCCTCACAAAATTAGTCATTTAAACAGTATCTCTTAACTTTTCTGCCTTACGTTTTCAATTTCGCTCTCTCAAGGGTGTGCTCCCTAACTGCACACACATATTCTTTTAAAAGCTTGAAAGGAGCTCATTAACTAATAAAAGAAAAGTTTAAGAAAAATTAAAAATTTTCCAAAGAGACACTGTGGCAAAGAGCCACGATACAATTCCAAAAGAGCCAGTCCAGCCTCCAATGACTTTGCAGAGCATCTCTCCTCGGTCTCTTCTACCTCCCTTGTCTCCTACAGATGAAGAGATGAGTAGCTTTAACAGGGCAAGGCTGCTGCTTCTAGCATATTTATAGAGCCTGAGAGATATCAGGAGTAAGAAATACTGCCTGCCAAATAAAGTGAGAAATGTGATTTACTTCCACGCTCCTTTACCAAGGTCCATTTCTCAAATATCACCCGAATTTATCCCAAGCACAGGTGTTCACACCTCCTGTGTGTCCTGATGTGCTGTTTATTTCTTCAAAGGACATGGACACAGGAAGTGTTATAGAGTTATGAAATTCTACTATGGTTAGGCCTAAGCTTAAAGCCCCAGTTTCTTTCTTGCCTGAGCCCCCCAGTCCAGGTCATAGACCCAAGAGCATTTCAGCACACCGCACTTACCTGCAGAAATCCGACCTCTGTGAAAACCGAGCATCTGAACACATGTGATGGGCTCACACACTTGTGAGACCCTCCCATCATGTATCTCTCTGGAGTTTCTTCACCCAGAGTACAAAGCACCTTCTTAATTCACCACTCCATTTAAAGCTTGGTGTCCTGAGCGCCAGAAGTCACAGCTCACTGTATGCAATTTGTTTCCAAGCCATTCCCCTTCCCTCCCACCTGACCACACGCACTTCAAAAGTAGGGTGTAACCTTCACACACATTCACCCATCTTCTACCTGCCATGTTTCTTTAAACTCATGATATCATAAGTTTGGCCTCCAGTTGTTCCTAAATACCTGGAAAACATACCAGGATGGGGATCTTGTTACAGACCTCTCCCTGCTAGAAATGTTTGGGCAGCCTGGCTCAAGTTTACATCTCCCTTAGAAACCATTTGTGAAGCATCCCCATGACAGCACTGAAATGGGTAAGCCCGGTTTTAGGTATTTTCCACCTGTCACTCTCCATGTTCCTTTACCAAGGAAGAAGAGGCATTTATCTTAATGGATGATGGAAACATACACTTTCAATCCACAGCAAGCTCTGTAATGACTCCTACAGATGACTCTGGGAACTCTGTTGACTAACTTAACTGGTGAGGGATCACCCTTTGGTATCTGATTATGTTCATGTGAGGAAAAGTTAGACAAATCATCTTACTTCATTCTTCACAAAACCAAACCACCCCAGAAATTTTAACTAAAATAAGAAAAATGTTTTTCATATCACATTACAGCACAATGACTTCATTTATTATTTGTTTTTTTTTTTGCAATAGGCTACCCAGCCCTCAAAACCTTTGTAAGGCAAGTCTGTTAATTACAATAAATTTTTTTTCTCTATGTAAAAGCAAAAAACTTCTTTCCAGAAAACAGAGAAATTTAAATAGGACACCATGAAGCTGTGACAGGGCAGGTTCATGCTGGATGTTAGGAACACATTCCTTACTGAGAGGGTGGTTGGGCAGTGTTCACAGCACTGAGCTCGACTGAGGTCAAGAAGTGTCTGGCTGATGCACTCAGTCCCATGCTCTGACTTGGCTGGTCCTGTGTGGAGCCAGGATTTGGACTCGATGGTCCTTATGGGTCTCTTCCAACTCAGAAGATTCTGTGATTCTAAGAGTATATCAGGACACTTTTCTTCCGCCCCCCCCCCAACATTAACTTTTTTCTTCAGTCTTAATCAAATTATGTGATATTTGTGTTAGGAAAAGGGCCTCCCTCCTCCCTCAGTCTAGTAAACAGCACAACAGCTCCTAATGGCTGGCAAGTTAAGCTGGGCACATTCACAGTAGAAACAGTCTTTTAAAAAGTACTAACAATTAACTGTTGCAACAACTTACTGAGGAGGGTAATGGCTCACTCTGTCACTGGAAACTTTCAGCTAAAGCTGCTGCTTATGAAGTAGTAATTATATTAATGCAATTTATGTGGTTGTCTTTTATGAGTAAATTAAAATAGATTACCTGAATTTATTTATCCCCAGACTGTGATATAAATCACCAGAGTTTATTGTCATCCTTTAAAGGGCAGTAAAGCTATACTTATATTAATGTATGCAATATATTGAAAGATCTTACCACACCGACTTAAAAAAACCCCACATCCAGTTTTCAGCTTTGTAGGATGAGGTCACTGAAGGCACATACAGAACAGTAACAGGGTGACAGGGCTGGGAACACAGTTCAGACAAAGCATCCGTTCTGAAACGTTTGAAATAACTTTATTAAACAATCATGTTTTACATGTCATCAGACCTAACCCCTGAAGTGCAAAAATGTTTCTGAGGTATTAAGACCGGAGGAAAACAGGTACAGTATTGGTTGTGGGGGACACCACGCTACAGCACAGCGGACTTGGCTAACGACAGGCCTTCACACAGCATCCGCGGGATCGGGGAGAACCCAGAAGGAGCCTGTATCTGTCTGGAGAGCCAGAGAGCCCCGGTCGGTGTTAGCCAGCTGTGTCACAACAGTGAGAGCACAGACGCGGTTAACAGAAGATGGTGACAAATACCAGTGAGGTGTTTACAGGCCAATATGTACAGTACGTGAAAAAGGAAATTTAACTGCTGTATGTGTGACCAAAGTCCCAAATGTTATGCAGCCCAGCTAAATATATGTCGTGCCTGCAGCGGCCTCTGTAGTACCAGTGGTTTTGTTTATTCTACACAGCCATGCCACCACTCTGTGCTCCTGCTTGAGGGCACCTGGTGCTCACACTCACTACAGATGTGTCTGAGGTTTATCAGATTAGAGACAATGGTGTGGTACTGCTTGTGACTTGCTGTCTTTCTAGTTTTCCCCTCATCCATACAGTGAACAGTCTAATCCACATGGAAAATCTGCTAAAGAAACTAGTGTTGATGTACAACTCCTCACATTGGAAGGAAAGCCTTATCTGTGAACTGCAAAACTCATGGGGCAAAACTGGCCCTTACAAATTTTTATATTAATGACAGCTTTACCTAACTGCCAAATTGTGCTCCAAAAATTATTTTGTATGAAGACAGTTTGGGCATGACATGTTTATACTGGCTTGCCTTTTCAAGGAGTCAGGAGAAACGAATACTTTTTCCCCAGAGGAGCAGTTCCTGCAGTTAGAATTTGACTGGAGGCTACAGAAGTGACAATTCTGTGCAGAATTAACTTTCTGCTGAACATTAGTTAGGTTTAAAGCTCTCACTGATTCTCATTCAACAATTTTCTTGGAAAAAAATATTTCTGCCTCAAGAACTGCAGCATTGTTCCCTGGGACCATCTGCAGTTTGCTCTAAGACATTTGCCTCAAAGATACCTAGCCAAATGACATCCTTCACATAGTATCACAAGTCAACAGGTGTATCTAAGAAAACATTTCCAAATTAATAAGCAAAAATAATTTATTCTAAGTCTCTCTGGGGTTATTTTGTGCCAAGATACATGAAAACAAGTTCCTCCTGAGACAATTGGTTTTTCAGCCTTGTGAAAATTACCATGACCAAATAGATCTTTATCTTAGTAGGTGTTTATGAACTTATGAATATTTCTGAATGTGTCAGGTTGTGTATCAGAATGGCATACTTGGAAAGGTTCTCACCTTCAGCATCTTCAGCCTTCAGACCTTACTGAAAAGCTGGAGACACAAGCTCTATTGTCAGCACACCCACGGGCATAATGTCATACAGTCTGATCACAAACACAATTGAGATTCTCGTAATCTTCTAGGATTGTTACCAATATCGCTGCTGCTTGCCTACATAACATCTAGCAAATCTACAAATACCAAATAGCTAGAAGCTGGATACAGCTGGAGTGTTGCCTTATTTTTTAATGGAATCATATTTCATGGGTGAGAGAGGCAACTCCAGAGAAAAAGTGCAAGTAAATAATTGCTTTCAGTTGAAAACTGGGTTTCGGATGCCAGTCAAGGCTGAACTGCTAGGCCACTTTCTGTGCAGAAGAGTTAGGGAACACACAAAAAGGAAAATGCTTGTGATTCCTAGGATGACAACACCTGAAATCAGTGCACTGGTGACTGGGTTCAGCTGGAAAGGGGGTCCGTTTGTCTGAGCTGCAAGAACAAAAACACATAGGTAAGGTCTGGGTAGAATCTTTCAGCAGTGCCAAACAGTTCTGTCTTCCCCTTACAACACCCCATATACAGAATAATCACAATGAAAGGACTAAATCAGTATTTCAGAACAAACCCCTGGCCACTTGGATAAATTTTATGTAAGTATAGCTTGAAAACAGTTATTAGTTCTTTCGATATCCATCACACTGGGGGCATAAAGACAGTGAGGATACTCCTAAGGACTAATCCCTCATATGCCAGTGACCAACTTTGACCTGTGCTATTTAATGCAAGACTATCACTGCCTAAGAACAGAATTTGTGTCCTAACCAAGTTAATGAAAGGATTTCTTCCCTGATACCATCCAAATCTCAATTCAAATGTTACATAAACCCCTAGCAGGCATATCTGGCACCAGGTATCTAAGCTCTAATCTTGTCTGTGTGCTTTCACAGGAGGCTTCTTGACATGTTTAGCAGTTCTCAGAGAAAAAAAAAGTACCATATATTTACTATTTAGTGTAGCTCAACAGAATGTTCATGGACTAAAGCCTGGATACTACAAGACACTTACCCAGATGTTACCATCTTTTCCAGCAGGAAAGAAAAAAAAAAACAAAACAAAAAAACCCGCAACAAGACAAGAAACATTTAAGTGGTAGGTGCTACCCAAAGCACCCACATGAGTTTGCCACTACCAGCGCTGGAGATTGAGGTGGAATGACAACACACCTTCTACATGGGAAACCAGACTGCTCCTACCAGGAGCAGCCACCTGCCCTCAACATCAATCCCTCCTTCTCTCCTCCTCAAACCAGGAGAAAAAAAATCACTCAGCTCTGTTGACTGACGTTGCCCTCCCCTTCCCAACTCTTAGCTGCCTTCTGACCTTACTTGTCTTCCCTACAGTAGTAATTCCGCCTCGTTCTACCTCTACACCCTCCACTGGGACAGCAACAGACACAGGAAAGGCTGTTGCTCTGGGGTAGAAAAAGAGGGCTGGTGCTTTTGTTGCATGGGAAGAAAAGGTGCCTTTAACAGAGAAAACTCTGCACATCAGATGCAAAATTTGCTTATTTGCTTTTTATTAATAATATTTTAATGATATCCACGGTAGAAACACACCAGGGAGCAATTCATGACAGAGAGAACTTTGCTTACATGCTAGGTAAGAAGAGTAGCTGGTTGTATGTGGCCTAAATTAAGAAGGGAACAAATAGTATCAGAGTTAAGAGGACAAGATAGGTTGCTTGTGCCACTCAGTACTGTTATTTACAAAAGGTGGAAGAATCCAATGGCCTGTTTACCTTGGCCATCCCTTCCTAGTCATTAGCTGCTCCTCATCAACAGCAGAAAACATTAACAGGCTGAAACAAGTCCTCCAAGTGCCCAAAGGAGAAGCAACCTAAAGCTTAAGAGACCTGATCTCCCCTGAAGCTTATTTCCTTCAGTTGCCCTGGCAGACCACAAGTCCTATCCCAGCTTCTCCAGAGGCCATTTGTGTGGTCAGATACCAGAAGAGCTGAATCAGAATCTTTGAGCTGTGAACTGAGCTGGTCTGTACCATGAAAAATGTTTTGCTGCTCCACTTCTGCACAGCATGAGCAGATTTTACAGTTGAAGTCCAATTTTGCATCTGACAGTTGTAATATTGCCAGTGTCATATGTCATAGCAGGAGATTTTCATTTAATTCCATCATAGGAAGTAGAAGTCATTGTGTTGGAAACTACACAAGTTTAACTGAGTATTCCAGATTTGCCAATTTCTTTCTTTAGAGCATGTCAGCACTGACTCATTAAAATGACAAAACGAATTCAAAAAAGCATCCCAAATCAGTACATCAAGCTCAACCAAAATGAGTCATCTCCTCAGCTCTGTTTTGTTCCCACCCGCTTTCGTATGTCTTGGGATTCTGATTAACTTACCAAGCTCTGAATTGTTGGTTGGTGTCTCATCTGTATAAAACAAAAACAAATGCATTACATTTTACAAATACCTCGGCCTACCTACTCCCCCTTTCATACACCACAAAAGCCGAGAGTCCTAACTTCATTTTTCAAAGCATATCAGCTGTACTTCCAATACTGAAGAGTAGCTTTTATCATCTCTGGTAGAATAAGAGCAACAGCGTGAAAAATGAAGCAATGCAATGTGATTAATACAAGCACACCAATCTGAAGGTACTCAGCATTCGGGGGTGGGGGGAGAACACAATAACAAAACCAACAACAAAACCCCCAAACCCCCTCCACCATCAAACACCACCAAAACCAAACAGAGCCCTTAATGCAGGAACCTCTTATTGAAAATACAGCTAGTTCTATATTAAACCTTCACTCTTAATCATATAATGAGAAACGTGTATAGGAAGAAGTTAACCTGAATTTTTCAAGGAAAAAACATCAGTGACCATAAGTGACTACAAAACAACCTTTTCCCATGCTCACTTTACTCCTGACAGCTACAGTGGCATTACATTGAGGGAAACATTTGTATTATGTCTTCAGGGTTTTACTTACACACCCCTGTCCATCTCAGAACTATATTTCTTGTCACTGGTTTTGCTTTTTTGTGCAATTTTCAAGCACAGTTCACATATACATTTGTTTTGAACAGCTGTCTTCTAAGTTTAAGTGAGACATCCATCAAAAGCTATACAATTTCACCTTCACAGGTAGATACATGCTTTGTTTCCATACACAGAGACTGAAACATTTTCTTGTCTTTACGTCTCTTGTAATAACTTATTTTAGATTAACAAACAAAAATACAGTTACTGTGAAAATAGAAGGACCATTACTCACTTGCAGTACCACTATTCAGTCCATAACAAGGTAACAGCATAAACAGCTCTGTTAGTGGAGCAGCTGGTGACTGGAGTAATGGGAATAACCTGGCCAAATTGAGGTTGCCCCCACAGACACCAAGGTGCACAGGATCAGCCCTGGGACAGATGCAGCAACAACTTAAATGAGGGAAGCGAGGGGCTGCACATCCACACAACTGCAGATCCAGTAGTGGGGTGTGTACTGGCACAGGTTCCCCAGTGAAGTGCTCACTGCAGGGACCTTAAGTGAGTTCAAGAAGAATCTGCACAACAGACAGAATCACAATGTCAGGAGCTACAAGGAACCTCCAAAGATCAAAC
>VXBZ01006685.1:0-58376 GCA_013399135.1 Heliornis fulica
CCCCCCCACCTCTCCTGTTCTCGGAGAGGGGAGCCCCTTCCGTCAGGCCAAGCGAGCAGCAGTGCTAAAACACCAGAGATTCATCTGTAATCTCGTTCAGAGAGTGTTAATTGACTGAAGCCTGTGGATCTGCTGTGGGGAGACACAGCTTGTAGCCAGCCCCAGCATCTGGCCCCAAACAGGGGGTGGAGAAGGGGGGAAGAAGGGCGCTGCCTTGCGCAGCTGCGAGGAATCTCCCCGCCGTTTGTCGGCCAAGCTCTGACTTGATTTAATTTCTCCTTACATTATTGACTTTCTTGTTAAGCAATTTAGGTAATCTAAACACATTAACTGCTCTGCAGTCTATTTTGGTAGCACATACGAAATTACACTCCCAGGTAACTTCCTGGAGGATCAGATCTCTTCTGAGCACTCTATATCCTTGGCAAGGTAACGCTCTGTTTCTCTCTTGTCTCTGCTGGTGGGATGGCTTTTGCCTGTTTCTAGATGTCCAGCCACCTCCCTCTCCTGTCCTCTGGTACCTTGGGTGTCCCCTATAAGCTGCCTCTCACTTGACATCTCAGAGAGGAAAGTGAGTGTCCACGTGAGCCTTGGGTGCTCAGAGGTGTTTGAGCTGAGCTTGCAGCGAGTGGTGCACTGAGACACCCCTGGGGAGCTGCCCGGTGGGCAGGTACCACCCCCCTCAGAGGCTTTCTCCTCTCTTCAAGAGTGCTGATGTGCTCAGGTTTGGTTCAGGGCAGAGCAGGCTGAGGTGAGTCAGGCCTTCACTTTCACTTTCTGCTCTGTAGTCCCTCTCCTTCCCTGTGATGGTCACAGGGATGGCAGCAGGGTTTGGGGTGTGGGCAGAGAAGTCCAGACCGTGTCCTCACCCACTTGACTTTCACCCTGAAAGCTTAACGGGGACAGGAGTGATGGAGGTTGTAATGACCAGGTACTTTCTGTGTCAGTAGTACCCAACACCTAGAGCTTTATCACACTGGCACCATATGGACATCTCAGGAGTCACAGTCCTGCAGAGGGTAAGATACAAAAAGGATGGAGAACAGGCCCAGGAGTGTCTGGTTGACTGAGGTCACATAGCCAAACCCCCAACAGCGCTCCACCTCCCCCAACAGGACAGGGCAGCTCTGCCCTGCAAAGGGCTTTTCTCTCTCCTGCCCTGCCACAGGCAGAGGTGGGTGAGATGGGATGAGATGATGCCCAAAGAGGGACCCACTTGCTGCATCTGTAGTCTCCAGCACATCTCTTGAAGATGAGGAGGAGCCATGGGTGATAGAGGGAGCAGCAGCAGGACTCTGGGCTGTGGAATTACTTTTCCCAGGGATAGTTCTTTACACAAAGCCATCCTGGACCCCACAGCCCCTCTCCATCTGTCCTTGGTGGAGCTGCCCAGCTCAGGCTGGCTCTACCAGAGACAGGGAAGCTGTGAAGATCCTCCAACAGACCTCGGCCAGACTTCAAGCAGCAGCTCCCAAACCATTCAGGGCTTCAAAGAAAATAGTTTCCTCTTGGACCATTAACCCCTTCTGTTCTGGGCCATGTCCTGGCTCATTGCATCCCATCATGCTCAGGTCCTCCAGCTGGGACATCCACCCAAGACAGTAGCCCAGGTAAGGCTGAGGCAGTGAGGTTGGCGAGCTCCTGTGGGTGGCTTTCTCTAAAGCTTTTGGGGTATTTTATTAGTCTTTTTTTAGGCTTTAATTGCCTTTTCTGGTTGTTTCCCTGCTTTCTCCTCTTGCTGTCTCTGTGACCATGGGGTCAGGGCAGCTTTTCTGCCGTGGGACACTGCAGAACCCCTGGGTGTTCACAGAGGTGGACACAAAGTCCCACAAGGGTTTGCTCCTCTCCCAGGAGGGTGATTTATTTGGTCACTTAACAGCAAACAGCAGGGATTGAATTTCCAATGTTGTTTATTGTTCCAGAGTGTAAACCAGTGAAAATGGTAGTTAATTGAGTTGAATTGGGATAACAACCTTACAGACACTTTGCTGCTGCATGATGAGGCCCCGTTCGCTGAGGATTGCTGCGTGCTGCAAATTGTCTCCTCGGAGGGATTCACTGACCCTTCAAGTAGCACATTTTACCTCAGATTTACTCCTGCACGAGGCCAGCAGCGCTGCTCACCTGCTGCATGTGTCAGGATACATCTTAGAGTGCCCAGGGCAGGGGCAGGGAGCTGCTGCAGCAAGCACAGGGCGAGGGAAGAGAAGGGGATGTGCTGGGTACCCGCCTGGTTCGCCTCTCCCCATCCTCTGGGAAGGGAAGGTTATTGATGGATCAGGAGTGACAACACTTCCTGACCCTGGCATGGGTGTGAAGGGAAAAAAAAAAATCAATAATGGCACATTCAATCTGTTATTCTGTTTACAGTCTTAAAGATCCCTGTTTATACAGGGATTTTAATGTTTCCATTAACGATCCTAAGGGGAGCCTTGGGGGAGTGCAGAGGTTGTCACTCCTTGTTCCAAGGGGGAGTTTATCTCAGCTGCACCCTGCAGGCTCGTGGGTTTGCTGGAGCTTTCTGTGACTCCTGCAAAAAATCCCAGCCCACAATCTGGGTGCAGGGACAGGGACAGAGCCCTGCCAGCCTGTCCCAGATGTTTCTGGGGTGCGAGGGCTCCCAGCTGTGCAACAGAGCCGAGGGCAGGGCCCAACCCAACCGCTGCAGCTCCATCCCTGCTGCAACGGGCTGGAACCGGGATGGGGGATGGATCAGACCTCAGTTTCATGGGAATTCAGGCTGGGAATGTGCTTGGCTGTAACAGCAGCTGCCCAAGCAGAACTGGGGAGTCTGGAAGGACGCGGTGCTGGTGTCGGCACGGTGGCTGCGTCGGTGGGTAAATTGCTGCTGAGTTGCTAAACGTGGCTTGTGGGCTGGACCTTAGGAGAAATATGGAGTGGGGGTGTTAGTATCCTGGGAGGATGGTAGCACTTGTTTTAACTGGCTGGAAGGAAGCGTGTTTTCTGCTGGAAAATTCCTTGTGTGGATAGAGGAAGGGGCTGTGTGGTGGTGACGTCTCGTTGCTGCTCTCCTGAGAGGCAGGATGGCAGCTTGGAGGTGATGGCTGGGCCAGCCCAGAGGGTCACTCAGGAAGGGGCTGGTGTGTGCTGTTTTCCAGGAGCAAGGACACACACAGGCCATGGGTCCAGGGATGTGAATAGCACTGGGGTCACTGGAGTGAAAACAGATCCTCTACACATGTCCCAAAAGCTGCTGTTCATGGGCATCCCCCATGTCATGGTCTTAGGGGTGGCACCAGCATGTAGGGAGATGCAGGAATCCTGGCTCATAAGCTACTGCTCCAATTCAAACTGCAACATGTCCAAGGGAAGCAGTAGAAGAGTCTCCTCTGCTCCCAGTAAAGTGATCCTCCTGCTCTTAATGTCTGCTGGCCCCAAAGAAGGGAGTAGAAAGCTGAAGGCATTAGGGGTGTGGTGAGTCTCTTAGCAGGTGAATGAGGATCACAGGGGCCATGGTTGTCCATCCCTGGGTGGTAAGCCTGTGAGAGCTGCAGGGACCTAGCTCACAAGGGGTCTTTGTCTCCAGCACCTATTTTAAACCTTCCCCTGAGCATCCAAGTGCCTATAATAGATTTACAAGGAAGAAAACACCTTGCCCAGCATAAGAGCAACTCTCTTGCATTGCTGAAGAGCTGTTGTGAATGTGCCTCCAGCTAAACGTGTCTGAGATGTAGCCTCACTACTTGCAAACAGCACTAGTTTCCCCTTATCAGCTGTTGCTGCTTTTTTTTTTGCTTTTTTTTTTTTTTAATCAATGAGCTTTTATACAACCTTTCTCTCCAGGGAAATGGAAGGAAAGAGATAAAGTGACAGCAATGGAGGGCTGTGATAATGGAAGGCAGCGTTGAGCAGATCTGTGATTAGAGGATGGCCAGTCCTCTGCATGAGGAACTTGCAAGACATGAAGCATTTATGATTTTAACCCTTGGCATCCCCTTGTCAATGCCTTGGTCTTCTCCTGAGCTGAGATGTTTCGAATGCATTAGGCATATTCCTGTATGACATGGCTCAGCAAGGCCAGGAAAGCTCTCAGCTCTTTGGTGGGATCTCTCTTTATCTGCCTGATGTCTGAAGGCTGTGGGAAGTCTGATGGTCCCTTTGGCCATGTCTGGTGCACATCAAGAATATCTTGGTCTATTTTATGCCCTGGGTTGGGGTGACCCCTTTGCCCACAGCTCAGAGCTGAGGTGGGTGGATGTGTCCCATGGCTGTAATCAGGAATAAGAAAGGGCAGATGAGAACAGGCCAAGGAGAGAGGTGCTAAGAGGTGCTGCAGAGTGTGTGTACTGGGAATGTTCAAGGTCAGGTTGGACAGGGCTTTCAGCAACCTGATCTACTTGGAGATGTCCCTGCTCTTTGTAGAGTGGTTGGACCAGACGCCCTCTAAAGGTCCCTTCCAACCCCAACCATTTTGTGATTCTACCTGGTAACTGGGAGCAGAACAAGCTTGTCCTGAGCTGGCTGAGCTCTGCATGTGTTTCAACAGCTCCTCCACAGGCTCCCACCAGCAGCCCCAGCCCTGGGTCCCTGGAGCTGATGGACAGAGCCGTCCGCAGTGCAGCTGTGGCTCAGCCTGCAGACCCAGGGCAGCCGTTCCATCCCAGCACCCCACCTTCCCCTTCCTTGGCCTGCCAGGGGCTTCTACACCAAAAAGAAGTCAGGAAACACCTCATGAACTTCAGGCTGTGGCTGTGCCCCTGGTGCCACCGCTGCCAGTCCAGCTTTGTACTCAATGTGTCCAGGATTTAACTTCATGTTCCTGTAGCAACAGACCATCCAACACCAACCCCCATCCCTCCCATGGCATCTTCATCTCTTCTCCTGTCACTCCTCAGTGCCCACATGCTAAAAAGCTGGTGGTGTGGAGCAGAAGGCCAGCTCTGCTGCAACCAACAACCTCTTGTTGTTGGAGACAAGAACCCAGTGCACGGCTGCGCCTTGATGCTGAGGCCGTAGCCCCGCAGGCATCTATTCACGGGGGTCCCCAAGAGGGGTCCTGGGTTTGGTGTCAGGGGACAGACCCACATGGAAGGGAAGGAACTGCCACAGGCTGCCAGCACAGCAAGCTGGAGGAGGGATGTTGCTGCTTCACTGCGTATTTAGGGCGTAAAACCACAGTGAGGCTCTTAGCTGGACTTGCACACGTGTCGAGGAGCCCACCGAGTGCAGGGGTGTGACATCAGTGGTGTGGAGCACCTAAACGTGCTTCCAAATCCACTCACAGCACAGGGGCACATCCCTGTCACGATGCTGAGCCTGGGCAGGATTCCCAGGGCAGCTCCCAAGGGACACAACCCCACCCCCACCTCCTGCCTTCCACCCTGCTGTGCTTGGGTCCTCTCCTGGTGCTGGCAAAGCCCAGGCTGGTGGAGGAGACAGGAGAGGGCTGATGACTTCATTAGTGTCTCCTAAGTGTGCAGACACGATAGGGAACAGAGGAGGTGGCTGGTAGGAACCCATAAATGGTCTTTGCAGAGAAGAGATTTATATTGCATATAATTTCCCACCTTTTTTTTTTTTTTTTCTTTCTCCTTCACATAAGCTGTAACAAATGCAAGTTTCCAGCAAGGGCTGGAATAGACATGTCTGTCTCTTTATCTCAGCTCTGCCCACTCTATTAGAGCAAAAATGAGGAGAACTATTCAGCTAATTTCCCTGCCTGGCTGCTCAACCCCTGCTCACTGTTCCCAGTCCCTACTCTGTGGTGTTAGCAGCACGCTGGTTCAGGGAGGCTCGTTCTCTTGGGGACAGTGTGGCAAGGACAGTTGTTATTGAGAGGCATGAAACAACCAAAAGGACCTGACAGTTGTTCGAAGATTAATTATCTCTAATGAAATAAAAGCAGAGCTGCCCATCAGTGTGGGGGAGAGCAGTGGGCAGGGCGGTGTGGGTGGTGGCCAGCGCCTCTCACCGGGGTGTCGAGGCTGCCTGGCAAAGACCCACGGCCAAGCGAGCCGTGGTGGTGGTCTGATGTGGTGCTCACCAGCCTTGAACTCTTTTCCAGCTTGTGGCAAGCTGACAGGAATAAGTGACCCCATCACAATTAAAACCTCGGGGTCCAGGTTCGGATCTTGGATGACAGACCCTCTCGCTCCCGAGGGAGAGAACAAGGTAAGACCGTGACAGCTTCATCCCCGTGTTCCCACCTCCACCAGTATGGCTGAGGCCACTGAAAACTCATTACATTTAAGCACCAAAGCTCAGGTTGTGCCCTGTGAAACCTGTGGAAGGTCCTAATTTATGTCACAGGGCTCTGCTGGCCTCCTCTGCAGTGGGATGGGGGTGAGGAGCCCACAGGGAGGGAGGATGAAGAGGGGGATTATCAGCCTGATCCCTTCCCAGAGCAGGTGAAACTCACTGCTGTGATGAGTGTGTGTGGCCTCAGAAGTGTCCCCATGAGGTCTGTGCCCCCATGGAAGGGAAAACCAAATATTGGGTTTCTCATCTGTGTCTGTCAGCCAGGAGGGAGCTGGGGCCAAGCAGACAGACCTATGGTCCCCATCCCTGCTGCTGCTTTGCTGCCAGTGCTTCCAATAATGGCACCTGACTGCATTTGTCCTCCATGCTCCACCTTCATTGTTGTGAGGAATTAACTGACTGCAGCCAGAGAGAGATTTGTTTTCCTTTGTTTTGGTCAGGTTATTGGGTTGTTGTTTTTTTTTTCATTCAGACCATTCAATTTTGATCCCACGGAGGTAGGAGGCCAGTAACTGGCTGAAAATCAATCCAGGCTTCCCATGACTGATGGAATGGAAAATATCTCAAGTGTTTGCTGAGGATTTGCAGGCAGCAAAACAAAAAACACAGAGCTTGGCTGCGTGGTAATTCCCTCCTGCATGCAGCATCCTTAATCAGAGGATGAGGGCACCAGCAAGGGCTGTATTGGGACGGCTATTTTGAGAGCTTTGCCCCGTGATGGGCTTTCTGTAGCTAAGAGAGGACGAGGGATGCTCTGGAGAAGGATGCTCTGGAGAAGTCACCCCTGGGAGTGGCTCCATTTGCCTGGGGATGTGTAGCCAAGAAGCAGAAGTGACTTGAGATGTCAGGCTTCTGCAGCCAACTGGTTGGCACTGGTTCCTCAATACCAAGCCTCCATGTTTTACAGTTATTAAACACAATTTCACCCATAGCCCCTAATTATCAGATGGGATGGGGAGGCTTTATGCACATCACATCTTGATTTGCCCAAGAGAGGGGACAGACTTGTCACCTTTGGGCTGTGTTTGCTGCATTCAAATGCTAAACATCTTCCCGTGGCTTCAGAGGGTTTTGTCTCGATATATTTTCAATATTTTTTCTTCCCCATGCCTTTTCCTGCAGTGGGGTTTTGTTGTGAGAGTAGACAAGCAGTTTCTCTGGAGACTACCTCAAGTTTCATGAGCTTGTATGTGTATATAATATATAAATCCAACAGGAATTTTGTTAGAAACACACAATTAATTGAACTTCATTGGCTTCCTGGCAGAGTGGGAAAGCTGATGGGGAGAGATTGCCAGCCCATCATATCCATCTTATGTCACCAAGCCCCAGAAGGTGTTTGGTGGTTCCTACAGTCATTTGTTTGTGTCATGAAATCATTGAACACAACTGGGGGAAAATTGCAAGTCCCACAGGAGCAGCCCAGCAGCGAGGTGGACCCTGAGCACAGGGATTGATGCGTATTGGCAGGAGAAGGTTGCTCAAAGCCAGCCAGTGCAATGAGATGTTGCTGTGCATCAATCTCTGCTGCTCCAGAGCATGAAATGTTCTTGGGTCCTGCCACCTTGCAGCCCTGGTGTGATGACATGGGGTTCTGCTCTCCTGGGCTTCTCCTTGTCTCTCTAGAGCACAATGTGTGTGATTTTTAATACCAAACAATGAAGTGGGAGCAGCAGAGAGAGTTTTCTGGAGGGTTTGTTTGCAGTTTCCCAAGCTGATTTAGTTGGAGGTGGACATGTCATTGAGGGATGCTCCCAGCACCACCAGCAGAAGCTCTCCCAGGCTGTGGGCACTTCTCAGGGCTCAGGGACACGTGTGGTTTCTCTGATGCTTTTGCAGCCGTCCCCGAGCCCACAGCGGAGGTGTGACGGTCAGAGCTGTTGCCACACATTCACTCCCCACCCCTGCAGTGCTTCCAGGGAGGTCATGATGGATGGCCCAGGTCCCCAACAAAGTTTTTGCAGACCCTGCTTGGCCTTTTAAAGAGAGCAGCTAAAAGCAGCTCTCTTGCTCCCGCCGTGTGTAAATGTCTGTCTGCTCTTTTAAGGGACCCTGGAGACAGCACAGAGCAGAGACACCATCAGATTATGCAAGGGGGTTGCAAAAGAAGTTTGCCCAACAACATTACCCAAATCTGCATCCTTAAAGCTTCCCTCTTGTTGTTTAATTTCCTTTTTTCTCCTTCCTAAGCAGTTCCTACAGAAAGCAGATACCTTATTTTTAGGCAGCAACCGCGCACCGACTGTCGCTCGCTGGCAGGATATTTCTTCTTGATATTAACTGCACAGCTTTGTCATTTGCCTCGAAATGGTTTCATGTGACAAAGGCTGGGTTGTTTTTTTTAGGGATTCTAGACAGTGTCCCTTGTGAACTGGCATTTAAATGATGATCTAAAATCTCTCCTCCATCTACTGATTTTGATGTCTTTGTCTCATATCGCAGCGTCCTTGGTTTCAGCTTCTGAGGCAGAAACGTGTGATTTTTTTAAACCAATATGGATTTTTCCTGGATTTCCTTGACAAGAAGCAAACACATCCATCTCTCCTGCATGCTGAACTAATAGAAGTTCTGCAGAGCAGCCGGTGACACTGAGCTCTGCCACGATGGGGCTTTTGGGGAGCAGAAGCAGCATCAACGTATATGTTGGGTTTAATCAGAGAGAAGCTGCTGTTTGTCCTCTGGAAGGACAGCATCCATAACACAGCTGAAGCTCCCAGGTTCCTCAAGGGATACCAGGTTTCCCCCTGGGAAAGCTTTACCATTCCCTTGATTTCTTGGCTGATTCAGGGTTCCAAAAATTGGGTTTATTGCTGGGCATGGGTGACAGGCATCGGGCACATCACTTTCCAGCAGGTTGGGTTCTTTGCTCTGGGTTTTGCTCAGTTTTGGTGCCAGGGGCTCAGCTGGGTCTCTGCTGTTGTCTAACCCACGTGTTTCTGTTGCTCACCCAGGTCTGGTACATGGACAGTTACCACAACAACCGCTTCGTCCGCGAGTATAAATCCATGGCAGATTTCATGAATACCGACAATTTTACCTCTCACCGCCTCCCTCACCCATGGTCAGGCACCGGTCAAGTGGTCTACAACGGCTCTATCTACTTCAATAAATACCAAAGCCACATAATTATCAGGTTTGACTTGAAAACAGAGACCATTCTCAAGACTCGCAGCCTGGATTATGCCGGCTACAACAACATGTACCACTACGCCTGGGGTGGCCACTCGGACATCGACCTCATGGTGGATGAGAACGGGCTGTGGGCCGTCTACGCCACCAACCAGAATGCTGGCAACATTGTCATCAGCAAGTTGGACCCCAACACCCTGCAGAGCCTCCAGACTTGGAACACCAGCTACCCGAAACGCAGCGCCGGGGAGGCCTTCATCATCTGCGGCACGCTCTACGTCACCAACGGCTACTCGGGAGGTACCAAGGTGCACTACGCTTACCAGACCAACGCCTCCACCTACGAGTACATCGACATCCCCTTCCAAAACAAGTACTCACACATTTCCATGTTGGACTACAACCCCAAGGATCGGGCCCTCTACGCCTGGAACAACGGGCACCAAATACTTTACAACGTCACCCTCTTCCACGTCATCAGGTCTGACGAGTTGTAGTCAACCCCTTGTTTAGAAACTGATTTAGAAAATAAAAATAAAAAAACCAGGAAAAAAAAAGGGATAAATTAATTTTAAAAGAAAAATACTAATATCGAGGAAACACACTTTAAATAAGTAAATGTATAAACAGCTGCCAAAATTTAAGACCAACATCATGGAGGATTATTCAGCATAAACCTGAGAGCTCAGCGTTACCTCCCCATTTCTAGAAGTCTGGCCCTGTGTTATAGACTCACCAGTAACCATGTACTTGCAGCTGGAACTGCACTGAAAGAACCACTAACGTTTTGGGTTTTGTTTTGTTTCTGTTCTGATAGCAAACCTATAGTACATACTCAAGAAGTAAGGCAATGACTGTTGAAAGTTTATCCCTGGGAGACTCGCTCTCCTCTGTGTGTGGGTTGCATGGACATTTTCCCGACGCCGCGGTCGGCTGTGATGGATGTGTGAGCTGTATCTCAAAGAGGACAAAGCTGACCCGTGAGGAGCCCTCGCTGTCTGCACAAGACCTATCACAGGTTAGGTTTTTCTTCGCCTTCCATTGCAGCTACTGTCTCTCAACTGTGTTCTTGTCACTTAGATTAACTGTGCTGAGACCCGAAGTAGCTCATGGATCTGTGTCTTAGTAACTATTAAACACGATGGTTTAAGTATGTATTATGAACAAGTTGTTGTACCCATATTGTTTGAACTTATGTATTCAGCAAATATATTGTATAATGTATGTCTGTTATTTACCAGAGGTGGCAAAACTTTGTATGTCCAGTTTATGCAATGAATGTTGTAAATGCAATGATGTAGTTTGGATTAATAAATGATGGTTTTGTTTCTAAAAAGAAAAAAAATAAAAAGATCAGTGTTCACCCTTATACACAGATAACCAATTTCATGTTGATAATTACAAGAATATTCTCTTACTGTTATACTATCTTACATAGCATTATGGTGGTTGGAAATCGCTCCTGTGGAAATTCTGTGGCATCAGATTCCCATCGGAAGCCCTGTCTATGGAAGTGTGAAGGTAATCAATTTTTTTTAAGAGGAAAACTTTGTACTATCCACAGTTATCTAAGGAACAATAAAAATATTAAGAGACTTCCCTGCTGTGTTCATTGTCTTCTCTTTGTGAGTGACCAAACAGGAGTTATTGGGGGGGATGTTACTTGGGTAACTTGACCAACCATCCTGACTTCCCCAACTTTCTGTTACCTGGTGCAGAACTGCAGCTGGGGAGAGGGAGGAGCTGANTGTTAAAGCTGGAGACACGGTGCCTGGGACCGCTGGGCGCGATGGGATCGTCTTACTTCTCGGATGCTTAGAGTGTATCTCATCCTGCATTTGCTGTAACCTGATGCTAGTAAAAAAATCTCCTTTCTATTAACTGAGCTAGCACTGTGATGCTTATGGTGAGGAGCAACTGGTGCTGTTGGAGCCTGAGCACCCAACACAGTCTCGCCTCTTGTTTCTGCCACGGCATCGCAGGATGCTGCAGTACAGCAGCACCTTGAAACGATCTCCATCAGCACTTCTCCAGCTGAGTGCTCCTAAAGCTCTTGATATTTGGAAGCTTAAGGTGCTGGATGCCAATATTATCTTCTCAACCACTTCTTTTCCCCTCACTTTCACTGCTCTCTCCATGGCTGGGCTCATTTTACTGGGTATCCAGCACCACCAGCAGCTTCATTCTGCTGCCACTGCCTGGTGTGAGATGCAGGGTCCCATCTCTCCCTCTAGTGTGAGATGTGGGGTCCCATCTCTCCCCTCCACCCCAAGAAGAGCAGTACCCAGCAAGCCCTACACCACAGCCAGCTCCAGGAAAAGGCACAGGACCCACCCTGCCCACCAAGCTGGATGTGGTGGGCAGCCCTGTGCGAGCTGCAAAGGGCTCTCTCTGGTCTCACCTCCTTTCCAACCAGAGAAGCAGGTGACTGTGTTTAGCACCATCAGGCATGATGCTATTTCAGCCAAATGGCATGTGAACAGCTTTATCCACTGATGAGGTTCAGCCTTTGAACTGGGCAGAGTGATGCATTAGGGCTCTCGGAAGGCGCTCGGATCACCGAGGTCAGGAAATCGAGTATAAGCAATTGGTGACTGCTGCAAATTGCACATATGGATTTCAACCTCTTGGCCTTAGCAGAAGGTCCCTGCTGAGCTCTTCAGCAGGAGAGGGGAAAGGAAAAAAAAGTGGTGTAATGTGGTTTCCCAGAGCTGGGTTAAACCACAAGCGCTGAACTGCCTGTCAGATGAGGATGCTTGAGCCGGTTACACGGCTTTGACGTGCTGCTGCGTGTCAGCACTCCTCCTCTTACTGAAACAGTGGCTGCACCCAGAATGGGGACAGCTCTCTGAGGACCTGTTTCTCCTCCACATACCATATTTCTAGTGCTCTGGACTGCTGAGTTTGTGAAGACCTCCAATATACAGCAGTGGTCTCCCTCTGAGAAGATAAAAAAGGTGTCTAGACACCCAGGGTGTAATTGGCAGCAGTATTGATCTTCAGTGCACCAGAGGAATCCACTGAGCCAAAAAGCTGTGAGGCACCTACCATCATTTCTGTTTAATTAATGCATTTCTTCTGTGCAAATTTTGTAGGATTTAGAGCTGGATCCAGCGGCAGCTGCAATCCCTGGGACAGACACGATGCCTACAGGAGGGACCAGGCTTTGCCAGCCACCAGCACAGCTCCTCAGGTGCACTGGGGGTTTCTCCTGCATGGTCTTGCTGTTGTTCTCAACTGGGGCTGTTGTCAGCTGTCCTACACACCTACACCTGCTTGTCATCACAGATCATTGTCCCTGCAGTTGGGATTTGTGTACCCTGCTCCCTCCCTGACCACACGCCGTGGAGCTGCACTAATCAACCTGAGCATCAGACCTCTGTGGGCTTTCACAGAGAGGGTCCCAGCCAACCTGTCCAGCTTTGGGGAGGCTTTTCAGGTAGACCAGAGCACGTGGCAAAGCACCACCTGAATCCACCAGCTCCTGGGAAGACACTGCCACATCGAAGCATTGTCATGTGCCAAATTACCCACCGTCAGCTTTGTCATTAGGTGAGATTTGAGGACAAAAGAACACGGTTCCTTCAAAACATTGATCTGAAAAAAATAAATTGAATTACAGAAAGGCAAAATAATGCTGTTTGCTTTAGGGCACAGCTACATTTAGATTCTAATTTTCCTAGTGCAATTCATTGAATACAAGCCTCAACACCACAAAATGTCCTTGAACACAACAAAGACAGAGGAGCTTTTCCCTAACATGTACCCAAAGTTAATGAGATGAGAAAAGTGCTTTAAGGGGCGTACCTTTGTCCTATTTGCCTGTAGTGCAATAGTCTATAAATGATGCCATATGGTCATATACTTAATGGTATGTATTACTTATCAAGTGGATGAGCCATTCAAAGACAAGCATGTCCTGGAGGATTGCTTTCTATAGCCTGTGACTTAAATATTTGGTGCACGAGGCTTGCTGGTCCAAATTTAGTCATGGGAGTCAGCCAGTTCCTTGAGAGAAACATCTGACCATACTTTTTTTAATATCTGTGTTTCTGTGTTCTCAATATTTTACAGGGATTCAGTGGAAAGTGCCACACTAGATATTTTGAGGGTTCTGCTCCCAGCTCCATCAGCCAAGCCAAGTCCCAGCTCCACAACTGGACAGATGTCACTTGGCACGTTGTGACATTGCTGTCTGCCATGGATTAGCCCCAGCCAACAAATAAACACCATGTGTCCACTCTCTCATGCTTCCTCCCCAGTGGGGGAGAATCAGGAGAAAAAGGTAAAGCTCATGGGCTGGGATATGGACAGTTTAACAGGGCAGCAAAGGGAGAGGAAAGCAATGACAGCAGAAGGAATAAAAGAATATACAAAGAGGTGACACACAACTCAATTTGTGCCCAGCCCATCCTTCTCCCAGGCCAGCATCTCCCTGCACCTCCTCACTCGTGTCATTCTCTGGGCCATGTCTAGCAATGTGTGGGACTGGTTGACGTGTGGGGCTTTTGGGGCTGACCCATGGAAAATGAAGCTCATCCCTCCCCCACAGGGAGCAGTGGTGGGCTCTGAAGTGCAGCTTAGAGCTGTGCTAGTGCTTACACAGGGCTGTCCTGTTCGATTAAACACAGCTCACTCAGCACCTGGCCTAAAACCCAGCAGAAACACTGACTGTTGCTCAGCATCATCACAACACCGAGAGATAAAAATTTCCCTTTCTTCCTTTGCTGTTACTTCTCTGACCTTCATTAGTTCTGCAAGCACCAAATGCAGAGCCCATATGGAGACAGTTATCATAAAAAAAATGAATCCTGGCCCCTTAATTAGCTCCTCATTATCTGAGAGCTCCATATTGAAGCATTAAGATGTTGCGAAGCAATTTGTTGAGTTTCCAATTAAAACTTTTTAGAATTGTTGAGCCTTTTAATACTCTGTGTTTACAAATTGCTTTGGACCTCCACCAATACACACATTTTCTTCACTGGGGAAATATAGCTGAGGAGCTGATGGTTATTAACAGAAAATCCTTGGTTTTAAAAATGTCATAAACTATGTCAATGAAGCTGCTCTTTTTATACCTGGTACAATAGAGATGACTCTCTGAATGAGTGCAGAAGAGGAAGAATCATTAAGAGGGCAATTATAGGCTGATTTGCTAATAACTCTACTTTCACAGCACTGTAAAAACAACTGTACACATCCCTCTCTGTATTAATTTACCCTGGATATGTTCCTACCAGACAACGGGAGTTGCTGAGACCCTTTGTTTCTGCAGGGGTGGAAAAGGCTCAGCTCCTCTCAACAGCACACTGCAGGATCAGGCCCACCAGGAATAAATAAAAGCCAGATGGGCATGGATTGTATTCACTGTACTGTGCAAGCTGTTAGCTGGAGGAGTGCAGCAACCAGATACATCCACAGAAGGACAATGGGTCTTTCCTTGAAACACAGAGTGACACAGGCGTCGCCTTGGTACCTCGAATGAGACTTTGGGCTGGTCCACTGAGGTGGCCAAAACAATGGTGGCTCATTGACAAGCCCAGGGCTGAGGTCTTCATAAAATCCAGAGTCAATGTGAAGGAAGGGGAGCAGCAATGGCTCTGCTGACTTGCAGAAGGATTAATTTGCTTAACACCTCTTAAAAATGGTTCCCAAGCCATTTGGAAAGGTTGTCCATCTTCACATCTGATGAATGTAAAGGAAGGATGCAGCTTGTCTGCAGCAGAACAGACACCATCCCACAGAGCCTGAACTGACCCCAAAGAGCTTCTTCCTCCTGTAAAATAATCCCCAGGTCTGCCAGGCTGAACAAGTTTATGGCCATTAAGAGTCTGTTGTATAACCTTCATAGGAGGACAGGGATCATCATGAGGAGACAGCTGAGGGAAGCAGCTTTGGTGCACAGCAGAGCAAGGAGGAACCTGCACAAGCCGTGACAAACAGCATCATGCCGAAGCGACATGCACTGGGCTTTTGTTCTCAGCCTGTGCTGTTGTAAAACCAAGAGCTGATCTGTATTGAACATGTCATTTGTATTCCCACGCTGTTTTTTAAGCAAATTTGTCAAATAAAATGAGGAAAAAAAAAAAAAAAGAGAATGAGACAAGGACTGCAAAGGAGTCGTTGCATAAAGGACTCGCTGTGCAGGCAGCCATGGCTGCTCTCAGCAGCCTCGTGGCTTTGCTGTCCTCCAGAAGGAGGTAGGAGTGACCCTGAGAGCCCACCTTGGCCTGGGACTGAGAGCAGCATCCCAGACCACTGGCTGACACACAGACAGGGGCTCAGAGCCATCTCCACCCCTGTGCTGCTGCACTTTTCCATAGGCTGCTACTTCCCTCCTGGCTCTCAGCATCCTCCGTGCTTTGGGGCAGCTTTGCCACGAATCATCTCCCCCTTGACAGACAAGGGCTGAGCTCCTTCTCACCCTCCCTCTGGCCTTTTGATCTTTTTAAAGCCCTCATCACTTCCAGGATTATTTTTTTATGCCCTTCTCTGCATATTTACCTATTTTTTTGCACTTTCTGAGCACCCAGCCACCAAAAAAGAAGCGTCTACAGGCAGACCAGCACCTGCAGCAGCAACGTGGGTCCCTCCTCAGACACACAGAGCGAGCCCCCAGCGACACAGGCAAGGGACCTTGGGGAGTGGAAACACAAATCTGCCATCTGTGGCAATTTAGCATTAACCAGTCATACTGCACCAGGGCACTGTCACTTTGAATGAATGTTACAGCACTTCCATTCCATGGCCTGTGCAGTCCCCTTTTCCCATCAAATTGGCCATGGTGTGCCATAATAAAACAGACATAGTGTGGCCACACAGGGTCACTCAGAGGGGCTGACATTAACTCAGGGGGGTTCACTTTTGAGGGAGGCATTCAATTAAAGCTTTATTGTGACTCTGCAATGTGAAGCCACAAGGGTGAGGCGCTTATAGCTGTGCTGGGAGTTTAAATTAGCAGCTGAGCACGAATTTGCCAGCGATCCTGGCTGTGAGCACCGGGCCAGTCTGATGTGCTCAGAGGTGGGACCAGGGAAAATGCACCAGTGGCACTGTGTATTTTGCTTCTTGGGACTGTTAGGAGGAGCAAGCACAAGTCTGGGATCACCTGGGAGCAGATGTGGGGGAAGGATGGAAGGACAGGCCTGGCTTTCTGGAGCATCGTGGTGAGAGGTCTGGGGGACATGTGGAGGCTCTGGGAGCAATGGTTTTAAAATAGAGGGAGGGAGATTTAGATTGTTTATTAGAAAAATAATCTTTCCTGTGAGAGTGGTGGAGCACTGGAACAGGTTNGGACCAGGGAAAATGCACCAGTGGCACTGTGTATTTTGCTTCTTGGGACTGTTAGGAGGAGCAAGCACAAGTCTGGGATCACCTGGGAGCAGATGTGGGGGAAGGATGGAAGGACAGGCCTGGCTTTCTGGAGCATCGTGGTGAGAGGTCTGGGGGACATGTGGAGGCTCTGGGAGCAATGGTTTTAAAATAGAGGGAGGGAGATTTAGATTGGATATTAGAAAAATGTTCTTCACTGTGAGAGTGGTGGAGCACTGGAACAGGTTGCCCAGGGAGGTGGTGGATGCCCCTGGATCCCTGGAGACGTTCAAGGCCAGGTTGGATGAGGCCCTGAGCAACCTGATCTAGTTGGGGGTGTCCCTGCTTCTTGCAGGGGGGTTGGACTGGATGACCTCTGGGAGTCACTTCCAACCCTGATCATTCTATGATTCTATGATTCTATGATTTGAGAAATGAGACTTGGGTGAGTCCTGCAAGCCAGGAGGATTTTACAAGAAGAAAAAAGTGTTGGGTTAGGCCCAGTGTCTTTGAGCACAAATATTTGTGCTCTCAAGCAAGATTTCCTCCTGCAAACACCGCTCAGGAGCTCGCAGCCTATCTCACAGGATGCACAGCACAACAAAGGGCTTGGACAGGGGCTGAGAAACATTTCCCTGCTTCCCCATTTCTCCTTTCTTATAATTTCCCCTGAAACAGCAGGAAGAATCAGCCCAAATCACAGATGCAGCTGTCACCAGAGGAGCAAAACCAGGCTGCGATCCCCAGCCACAGCCTGATGATACATCCCACGCCCGAGCGCCTGTCACGGGGACACGGGGATGGGCACCAGCTCCCCACAGCTTTTAGCATCAAAACCCCTGCTCATCCCTGGGAATGCCCCAGAAGCACAGGGTGTTCTGTGGGAGGAGATCCTGAATTTCTGCCGAGCATCCCAAAGTGCCACCTCAGGGCCACGGGCCCTGCTCGAGCGCAGGTGCTTGGAGCGCAGCCGCTGCCGCAGCCACGGCAGAGGAGGGGAAGCTGTTGCAAACGAGCAGGGCTCCTCCCTGCCCAGATTTTAGCCATAACACTTTTCTTTCAAAAAAAAAAACCTTAATAAACCTGTGTTTTGCACAGGAAAAACTGTCAGACTTTTAATTACCAGCCATCGTTACTGGGTTATCGTAATGCAAGCGAGTAGGAGCCGCTCCGCCGCTGCCAGATGTTCACCCTCATTACAGCAGTGACGAGCAGCTGGGAGCCAGGGAGAGGAACCCCAGCCCTGCCACCACCTCCCCCCCACATGCTCAGACCTGGGATTCAAAGGTTCCAGCCCTCAGCATAAAAATAGGAAGCCAGGTGGGATGAAACCTGGGGAAGGGCCACCAGCCCTCGTGCACCAGGACACGGGATGGTTGTCAGTGAAGGGTCACAGAGTTTTGTCCTAGGGCTGGTGGTATGTAATGGACTCTGCTTGGAGTCACAGTGGTCTCAGCTGAAAGCTGCTGGAAACTGGCTCCCAGACCTGATAGTCCACAGCGTTGCTCTAATACATTTTACATTTTAAATATTAAATGTGGTATTAATATTGTAATTCCCATCTGTTAAATCAATATCATAATTACTCTGGTACGTCAAACACCCACCCTGACCCTCCCTGGAGTCCTCCACCACAGCAGACATGGTCAGGGCTCTGCCTGCTCACTGCAGCTGTTTAGGACCCCCCTTTCCTCTCTGATTTGGGCTGGATTTTGTGTCAACCCAGTTGCACCTGAACATACATGAGGGCAGAAAGCTGCTGGCAGCTAATTAATTCCCAGGGAGCACTAATTAAGGGAATGGAAGGGTGAGTCCTTATAGGACTCTCCAGCCAGACTACTGCTGCTTGGGAAATGCACCATGGGGTGTCCTTCAGCGAGGAATGAGACCTGTGTGGAAGCAGAAGGGAGAAAAAGTACAGAACAAGGAACTTGGATCACTTTATCCCATAGCAACAAGCCCGTTCAACAGGAGGAGCGTGTTCACAGCAGAGCCCTAAAAAAGGAGCTGTTAAAATAAACATTGGCAGATCTCACACCTCCTCCTTCCCTGAAGGATGCTCTCTGGAAGCACATGTGGACAAACTAGAGAAGGGACGAGAAGGAGAATAGTGATGAAGGAGAAGATTAGAGGTACTCTAATTAAGTGCTGAAATTAATCCTCTGTTGTCTTTCACTCTCTAATATGTTTAATCATTACAGCTTCTCTGTTGTTCACTGATGAATCCAGCAGTCTCTTTCTGAGCATCTGGTTGTACTATTCCCTTTCTTAAGGATAGCAGGATGATCCTTGAGTGTTTTCCGTGGAGTTTTTGCCCTACATATCGAGTGCTGCTGAGTGGGCAGGTAAGGAAAGGGCCACGTAGCCAGAGGCTCACAGCCTGCAGCGATGCTCAGCCCCTGCCCTGGTGTGCACAGGGTGGAGGGCTGGGTGGGATCCTGCCTTGCACCCCTCCCTGCCTGCCCCCCCCAAGCACCCCCTGCCCAAGGAGGAGGTGCTGCTGTCAGAAGGGAAAGTCCTGAGGGGCTGGGAGGCACCAGAGGAGTCACAACAGTGTGTCCTGAGCAGGCTTATAAATATAGGAATTCCCTGCTGGAGCAGGTGAAAGGCTTCTCTGTGAGCACCTTCTGCCTTTGAGGAGGATGGGGGGTTTGGGGGTGGGTTGTCCCTGCATTCTGTGTGTTGTTTTGCTATGTGAAGGGATAAAAAAAAAAAAAAAATCCCATTTTTCTCCTGGCAAACTGGAATCAGATTCCTGGAGCCTTCGTAAGCCTGTGCTGCTCTTGCTCAGGACCCCTGGTGTAGATGCTATGAGCAGAGGGGGGGTCTCTTCTGCAGGTGAGCAATCTCCCTTGGCTTGGGGTGTGCAGCTCCTGGCAGGCAGAGCTGAGAGGGTGCATGTGCCACTCAGAAACCCCCAAATTTCCTAAGTGAATGCTCATGATTTCCCACACCACCATGGTGCTGCCTCCAGCGACACCGTGGACCCAAGAGTGACACCTGTGTGTGTGCTGGTCTTGGAGGAAAGCCCAGGATGGTGTTATTCTGGAGTTAGCTCCACACTTTTGTATTTACTCCCCTTCCTCTTCCCTCTCTTTTTGTTTTTTTTACATCAGAGCAGACTGAAACACCAACATGTCACTGTCACCCCAGAGAAAATGTGACGTGATTAGAGATCAGGGCAATAATGAGACTGTTTATCTTCCCCCATACATACAGCACTGGATGAGCCACTGGGAAATAATAAAAAAAAAAGGCTTCAATAAATCATATTGCCTCTGCCACAGAAGTAATAATGCCAACAACCCCAGGCAGAGGGAGAAGTTTGCTCTGTCACCAGTGAGTGAGGTGAGTCCCTGCCAAATCCTCCCGAGCGCCTCCGAGCGCAGCCGGAGCTGCTCCCCCGGGGAACGGGGTGCAGGGGACAGCCAGAGCCACGCAGAGGCTGGGGAAAGATGGACCCTGTTGAGTTCCCTCCTGTGCTGGAGGGTTTGTTCCCTTATCCTTTCAGGAGGTTTTTGGTCTGGTTGGCTTGAGGAAGGCTGGTTTGTAGGGGATGCAGGATTAGCTGGGCTTCTGTTGTCTGTGTTTCCTTGCTAAATCACAGTTTCTCACTGAAATTCAAATGAAACAAGGCTTTGTCCAAGCCCTAAAACCAACCACGTTTGGAGGAGCAGTCTGGCAGCAAGTAGGGCTGGAGGAGGAGACCTGAGCAGACTACAACTCCCTTGGAGCGCTGAGTGATGTGGGCACCTAGAAGCTGGGCTGAGCAGGGTGGTTTGTTGCCTCCATCCCTGGGCAGGACACCACGTCCCACCAGACACTGCTGGGAGGTGGCAGAGTCCTTCCTGCCCCTCTGACAGACTCATCTCATCAGGACAGACCAAATGCTGCAGGTTGGACACTCCATCTCCTCTTGCATAATCGCTGGGCTGAAGAAAAGCAGCTCATAAGGACTTCCCACTCACATGTCCAACCCCTGCAAATGGCTTCTGGCCTTGGTGGAACAGAATATTGTGAGAGAGACAGAAATAGGTAGCAATCAAATAATGCTGCAACCCACTCCCCATCTGCTAGCAAAAAATTCCTACTCAAGGGAAAGCAAGAGAGAGATGAGAAGAATCCCTGTGTCCTGCACCTACCCTGGGCACTGGCACCTACTCTGTGCTTTGCACCCATTGTCCTGGTGGAGCAGGAGCTGGGTGGGCAGCCTCTCTCCTGAGCCAGGAGGAGTTTGCTGGTTGCAAATGAATGTGCTGGAGCACAGACATCTGGCTGACAGAGTCATGAGTTTTCTTTATAATATGATGTTGGCAATGTTACACGAAAACATTGATGAGAAATGAAGCCAGATACTAGGGGAAATGTGTAAAACTTTGTAATTCAAACTTGCATCACTTTGAACATGACCATGTGGGTTTAGCTTATAAAACAGAGAGAGAACAGTTCTGCTGGGGAAAAAAAAATCAGTTCAGCAAAAAATCAGTGTAAAAGACAGGGCCCCTTTGCAGTCTGCACCAACATGTGCTGGGGGCTCTGCTCATGCACCAGGGCCAGCCCCAGGGACCAGCTCAGGGGAGATGGGGAACGTCCCCCGTGGCCCTGAGCAGCTCAGAACACAAATATCACCTGGTTTCATCTCACCTTGATGAGTCCTTTCATCTGCTTTCTCTGACTCTTCTGCCTGCCATAAGTTGATCTCTGGTAAGTCCCTTGGATGGAGGGTTGGGAGAGGCAGGACCAGCTCTAATTGTGCCACCTCACTCCTGAGCAAAACCATCATAGAATGATTAGAGTTGGAAGGGGCTCCCAGAGGTCATCCAGTCCAACCCCCTGCAAGAAGCAGGGACACCCCCAACTAGATCAGGTTGCTCAGGGCCTCATCCAACCTGGACTTGAACATCTCCAGGGATCCAGGGGCATCCACCACCTCTCTGGGCAACCTGTTCCAGTGCTCCACCACTCTCACAGCAAAGAACTTTTTTCCTAATATCCAATCGTACAATATCATCACCCTGAGGACATGTCAGGGCTTGGGTTTCTTCAGCCTGTCACTCAATAGCATGGGGATGCCCTTGCTTTTAACCATGGTGGCACTACCCTCCTTGGGATGATGCAGCACTGGAGTCTCTGGGATGGGGTTCTGGGTGAGGGGCAAGAGCAGCCCCCCCCCTGCCCTTGCCATGGCTTTTTGGAGGGATGGAGCTGCTGGGAGCTGGTCCTGAGCCGAGACTTTGCACACGTACAGGGAGTGCTGATTCATCCTGCTGCCACTTGAGGCAAAAGAACATCTAATTAAGTCACCAGCATAGAAATAAATGTACAAGGTGGAACCTCAGGAGCACAGAACAGCCCCGGAAAGTCTCGGAATTGCACAATACGCTTTCCCTCCTCTCTGGCAGGGCTGGAGCTCACCTCTGGGACTACTCCTCTGTTTAGAAAATATCAAAGAATGGGATATTTAATTTTCTTCTGTTGCAGTATTAACTTTTACATTAAAATTAGGTGATTTTCCCTTTCCCTGCAGCTCAGCTGTGTCTCGGGAACACCGTGTCTTTGATAACCCTCCAAATCTAACTCGGAGCGGGGCCCAGTTTCCAGCTCCATCAAAGGGTGTTTGGGGTCTGCATCCTTTTTTGGAAGAGAGGGAAAAACAACAGCAAGTCCAACAAAACAGTAAACAAGTAATTGCCAGCGCTGTTTAATTGCCAGCACGCTCGGTGCTAACGGCACAGCTGAGGTGCAGCTGCAGAGCACAGCACCAGGGTCTACGTTTCAATTAAGCCACGTGAAGTGGACTTTGCATTTTGCTCACAAAGTGGTCAGATCCTGGCTTGGTCCTGCATCAGGAGTGAGGATTGGGATAACAGGAGCCCACACTCTGGGTTGGGAATTATTTGGTGGGGGGTTTTTTGTGTATGTGTGCAATGACACAGCTTTGGGATGGGGCTGGGGGGATGGAGGGTGGTCCCATGCTCTGTCCCCCAGCATCTTCCCAGCTTAGCAAACCATTGGTGGTAGCTCAGTGTCCTTTTCCTAACCTGAACTGGGGAAAGTCTAAGTCTCTGTGGGCATTGGATATGCACAAGCACCACCTCTTCCCTTTGGAAGTCCCTCCTCACCATAAAATTACATATTGTAATGTTTATGTCCCTTTTCCTCCTTGAGCTCTAACATTAGTGTCCCAAGAGAGACTTTTGTTTGCATAAAAACCGTGGTGCTCCAAAGCCTCCAGCCAATTTGTTTTGATGGCTTAACAAGGTTTCTAAATTACCACCTTGGCCAGTAGCTTAGGGTGTTTGTGAGAAAAGAAATCCCTTGGCATCTCCCATCCACACACAGGGCTTTGATGGTGCCACCGCTCTCCTGGGGATGGCCACGAGCCACAGGTACAACAAGTGGTCCTTGTCCATCCCTGCCCTCTCATGGGGTGACCAGGCTGGTCTCATCCTGCTGCCAGTCCTTGTGCCTGCCTGGTGCTCAGGAGGAGGTGGCTGTTCCTCCCCAATGCAGCCAGCTCCAGGGATGGACTTTCCTGCCAAGACCCGTTATTTCTGAGAGAGCAAAGCACTAACCATCTCCAGCAGTTCAAAGTGATTAAAAAAAAAGAGAAAACCTGAAAGTTCTCAGGTTGAACATGAGTGATGGTAACACATCCATCTGACTGCTCCAACAGGGGGCTGGGAGGTTACCATTAACCCCCAAATCCATGCATGTACCCCACTGCTTTCCATTGCTTGACACTCTTCAGAGGTGATGCTGCTCCAGCCCACGTCGTGGGCCCTGCCTGGGCAGGAGTTTTCACTGTCCTGCTCTCAGAGGCATCTGCCTAATTGTACCAGCAACATTTTTTTTAATGTGCTTTCCTACCTCTGATAAGGTCACAGCCACCTTGAGGACAGCTGCTCTGCTGTCTGGTTCAGCTTTCCCTCTTCTGGATCCAGGGAGGACTCAGCTGCTCTGACCTTTTATGTAAACCTAGTTAAAGGTGGCCAAGAAACACACATGTATTTCCCAGAGCAGTTTGAAGGAAGTGGCTGGGATGTATTTTATTTGTAATGTCAATTCTCCCAAAGAATCACCCAGAGGACAGCAGAGCTCTGGATTGTTTTTCACAGAGAATTAAGATAAGTAGAGAAAGGCACCTCCAGGAGGAACATCCTTGTCTAAAACTGGAATTTTATGGCCAAAAGCTGAAGGAAAAAGGCTGGGTTTCCTTCTACTTTTTTTTTTCCCCCAAAAAGTTGGGGTCAGCACTGCTGGAGATATGAAAAATTAAGCCAGATTTTTCTAATGAGTCCTTGGAAGGTCTGAGCTCAGAGTCACCACAATGTGGAGACTCCCACAGGCTGAGGTGTGAGACTGGATGCTACAAAAAAACCCCACAGAGTCCCCTGTGAGGTCCCTGCTCAGTGCTGAGTGTGCTGCTGGTGTGAATGGTGGCCACCTCATCCATGCAATGGGCTTCAGCACTGGTCTACAAGGGAGGAACCAGATTTGGGAACTGATGACTCTGGAAAGCTCCACCGACCCATTTTCCTCTGGATGATGGATACAGGGACTGGTAACAGCTCCATAGCAACTGGATGTGCACAGTTTAATTATGAAAACCCCATGGTGCTCCCTTGCAAAGATAAATGGATCTGGGATATTTTCACCTCTTGCAGCCATTAAAACCCCTCTATATTTAGAAGGTCCTGTTCCACTTTGTGGTGTCAGGCACCAGCACAGCTTGTGGGAGGACAATGCTTCGGACAGGTGCTTCTCAGACAACACATGGCATGTCCTTCCAGGGAGGTTTGTAAGCCTGAGGAGTCTGGTTGTCATCACTTGGTGCCTCAGGTGCTTCTGAGCTTCTCCCAAGCAAAGCCAGTGGTAGGCACATCGGTGGCATTTTGTCCCCAGACCAAATAATAACACTGGGTATAATGGAAAGCCCAGTAACCCCATCCCAGGCATTGATATCAAATGGGGAGATGGATCCAGCAGTGGAGTTGGACTGGTGTGTGTCAGCCATGAATGATGTGAGAAAGACAAGGCAGGACTGGAGGAACTGAGTCCATTTTTTAATGTTTGAGCCCTTTCCTAGTCACCTTTTGTTTAAGCTCCTCACAACAGCTCAGGTCAGCTCCCATTACATTCCAGCTGTCCCTCCTGTCCCCTGGCACAGAGTATTGAGGCACAGACAGTGATAACTTTTAGATGGCATGATAAATAAAATAGATGCTATTATTAAAGCACAGTCCTGTTCTCTGCTGCCATGGTATCTCTTGTCTTGTCTGGCTTATTGCTGATGTCTCCTGTCAGCCCAGCTTGCCTTTCTGGGGTGTGTGATTTATGGGACAGGGACAGGGAGCAGAAACACGTGAAAACTGCAGATGAGGGTGCTGGGAGAAGCACAGGCAAGAAGAAAATAAGTTGGCTATGGTGAGGATGTGCAAATGGGTCCTTCTCTGACAGAGGATGGTGCTCAGACAACCAGGCAGCTTGGCTCCAGGGCAATCCCTGTTTCCCAAGGTAGAGCTTTCCAAGCTGCAGGTTAATACCTTCAGTGTTGGGGTGGCATCTGGTCCTAAAGGTAGGACAGCCCCCAGTGTCCAGATCCAGCAAAACCATGACACCCAGATCCACAACTGCTGCAAACCAGTCTTGTTCCTTCTCCTTCAAGTAGTTTGTCCTCTTCAGTATCTGTTTCTCTGCAGCCCAACGTGGCTGGTGTGTAGGCAGGATACAGAGCCAGGCAGGAGAGAAGCCACAGGCTGCTGCATGCAGTAGGAAGCTGTCCTTGCTGGGGGCGATGGCAGCCCTGCAGGATGCTATTTTCATTACCATGTCTGAGGCTCGTGATAATTAGAAAGCTGTTCCACTCCATCCTGCAGCCTCCCCAAATTCCAGGCTCCTCTCACACATCCCTCCTCCTGCCAACCCAAATCCTGGGAGGAAAGTTGAAGCACCAAACAGCTCCTGATTTTTGGTGCTTTCCATTGCGTCCTCCATGAGAGAGGGGCTGGGGAAGGAGGCTGGTGACTTTGGGGTGCAGGAGACCCTGTTTGCCCCCAAGCAAACCCAGGCATCTGAGCACCAGTATGCTGGTTAGGGAGTGCAAGTCCCAAAGGTTCCCTGTAATCCTCCCCAAAATTCAGGCAGAAGATGAGAAATGTGGATTGGGGTTACTCTGAGATGAAAAATTAAACTCGTGAGTCATTTCATTTCCTTGCAGGGGACGGCACAGGAATTCCAAAGGCTGTTTGGAGGCAGATGCTGCCCCTTTAATCTGGTATTTTGGCCAGTTATGCACACATGTACTAGTCCTGCTTGGATTACACTTCTGCATCGAGGATTACAGCTCAAATCCAGCAGTGCTTTTAATGCCTGGAACCGGGCAGAGCAGCTGACGTTAATATATGCCAGGAGTGAAAACCCAGCCGGAGGGTTGGTCATTATAAAGTATGATGTGGGATTAGAATGCAAGTTGGAGAAATCAGACACACTGGTACATTTCCAGCTGTGTGTTTTTCTTGGGCCATGTCACCCACTCTTTGATCAGGTCTGGATTCTAGATAATTATTCCAGGGAAAATCTGAGGAGCAGAACTGCTCTGGAATACTAATGCAGGTTGTTGTCCTCACACCAGGGCTCGGCACACCCTGCCAGGTCCCACAGGGGGTCCAAGTGATGTGATCTGCCTGGTTGTGAACCAGTGAAAACTTCAGAGCAGGAGTCACTGCAGATGTACCAATAGACACCAACATCCAAAAGCTGCCACAAGGATTTAGTTCCTTTGGGTTCTGGGTGCTCTGTTTATGCCAGTTTAACATCTAGCTGAAGGGACCAAGGTGGTGTCTACAGGTACTTGTGTGAATGAGTATATATACATATATTACATCAAAAGATTAGATGATTCAGGATGCCTAAAGCATCACTCTGGATTTCTATAGCTGCAAAGACATTTCCTACTGTTGGCAGCGCTCAGGATGTGGGTAGATGTTTGCAGGAGATTGAGTTATGGGGGTTTAATGAATTACCATTATCAGTCTTAAACCTGTTAGGGTCAAAATAAACCAAACAGTTCCTTCCTTTGCCCAGTCATCTCATAGAGGTTGGGGTGGTCAAGCAGTTCCTCGGCTCCTGCTTCCTACTTGGCAAATCTGACAGAGCAGGGAATCACTCTGGGCTGCTAAACAGGGGGTGAACCTGTAGGAAAATAAGTGTTGTGGCACTGTTGTCTCCAGAACCAGATGCCAGTCGGGAAAGCTCATCCCCTCCAACTGCTCCACACCTGAGGAACCCTCGCCGTGAGCAAGGAGATGCATCCAGAGCCAAAGCCACCGCGCTGCAGGACACCTCGGAGAGAAGGTGACCCTGGCTGAGGTCTCCCACCACCCTTCCTGGCTAGGAAAGGGTTAAAGCTGTGCCGGTAAGGGTTGCTCTTAGCTCTCCCCAGATGCGGAGAGGTGCTAATTGAAGGGGCGGAACGGCCGGGGGGATTAACAAAGGGAACAGGTGAAAATTAACTGGGTGAGACACGGAGTTAATGAACTTCCAGCTGCCCGGAGCCTTGAAATTCCCCCCGTGAGGAGGGGGTCGCTCTTGGGCAGAAAGCTGGAGCAGCGCTGGGTTCAAGGTGGGGACTGGGGTTGTCAGCCAGACCGAGGACTCCTGCATCCCAGTGAGTACCGGGCACCTCGCTCTCTATATGACCTTGGCTGCGTCGCTTCGTTTTGCTTCCTCAGTTTCCCTGCGGAGGAGGAGGAGGCTGGACAGCCCCTGCCCAGCACCTCCAGAGGCTCTTGTCTGAAGGACACAGCCCCACATCAGTGTTTGAGCTCAGGGCTCGCTTGTGGAGGCTCTTGCAGGGAATAAACTGGACCTCTTTGAAGTCGCCTTTATCATCCCTCTTCCGTCTGCTTTTGGTCCCTGGTGATGATGTAAATGTCACCTCCTCGGTAGAAAAGTGGGCTGGCTTCTCTGGGGTTTGGGTGTGTATGAGTCACTGGTGTGGACAGAGGAAGAACCCAGCAGTAGCAGCAGGGATGTGAGCAGTGAGGAAGGGGCTGCACCCCTGCGTGGTGGACAGGCTTTAAGCTTGTATTAAGCCCAGCCCAGCTTCCCTTGGCAGCTTTAAATTAGGCACGTCTATCTAACCCGTTCTTGCTCTTGCTGTGGCTAAATGCTTGCACTCTTGCTCAGGATGAAGCTGTAGTAGATTCCTTCTCCAAGCATCTTGGAGGAAAGGTTGCTGGTTTTTTTCAGTGATTCTCTAAAACACTCAAAAGCAGCTTGGAGTGTACTTGTAAATGAGGTTTCATGTCCTCCCTGGGCCACTGGTTCCTCCTGATGGGCTGTGGGGTGTTGTAAGAACCAGTTGTGTGCTTGCACATAGTAATATTTGGCAAAGGTTCAGCAGTCTCCATCGCTGGGGCCAGGCATCCTGCTGGTAAAGATCAACTGTGCCCAACTGAACCGTCTGAGAGCTCAGTGCTTTGATTTCATCTCTACTTGCAAGTAAAAAGAGCTCAGAATGGCTTTAGCGTTGGAGAGTGGAGTGAGTTCAGTCGAGGACTCTGTCTTGAGTCATCTTGGCTGAAAATCACTCTGGGTAAACTTTCCATTTCGGTAGATTTAGGAGAGAAGAAATTAAACTGCTTGGGGATTTTAGGTAGTGGCAGAGGTTAATAAAATATTGAAGCAGCAAACCATCTGTAACTGCTGGGTGGATGGGGAGCACTAATACCAGCTGTGCAGCTCACCTGGGTGCTGGGAGCAGTGGAGATCGCTGTCCTGTCTGCATGGGACAACACAGAAGCTGTTCCCAGGAAAAGTAGAGTGTGATGGCCAGGGTGTCAGAGGATAGAACAGGGCAGCTTGTGAGGGGTTTGCATTCTTTTTCTTCCTGGTGTTTGTGACTGCCAGTAGTGTGCAGATGATAAGCAGCCCTAGGAACACCCCACACTCACTGTACAGCTGGCTGTGGGGCAGGACTCAGTTCTTTTGCTATAACTTTTAGATAAATAGTTCATACACACATTCAATTAAATCAAAGAACCGTGTGGAACTGTCCACCTGTAGATTTGATATTGGCATGGGATGAAAGAAGGAATCATAACGACACTTCACATTAGGGGATGCTGTGACCCTGCACGCCAGGGCTGTGCTGCGGCCGATGCGTCCCTGCCCCAGGCAGACCTTTCCCGGGGGATGCTCCATCGGCCGGTGGAGCACAGGGCACAGGACACGGAGAATGGTATTGGGTCCATCTAGTGGAATAATTAGGCCCAAGCAATCTGAGAAACGGTATCCAAATGAAGTCATTAATTGCGACCTCATCCTCGGCGGAGTAGAGATGCGATGCTTCTGCCTGTTCTTGCCAAAGCAAAAGAACTAAAAGCGGTGGGCAGCCAAGTGCGAGGCGCTCCTCGCTTGGTGTACCCCCAGGAGAATCCCTGGGAGAATCGGGCTCCTTGATCCTCCTCGGCTTTAGCTATAGGCAGGTTTGAAAGAGCAGCCCTATTTGCAACACAAAGACCCGTCTCTCGCTTGGAGTGTTTGCTTGATGTGGCCTGTGGCTAAGAGATCCTGCTCCAGCCCAGGGAGCAGCTCAGATCCTCCTCGAGAAGACCGCTATAAATAGGCTGCTTTGATGGATAAAGATGCTAAACGGATAACAAAGGAAAGAAAACAACAAACACGCCGCTGAGAGCGTTTCTAGCTTAGAGCTCCTGAATGCAGAGCTGAGAGGCAGCGGTGAGCTCGGTGCTCTGGGAGAAGGCACTGGGAGGGGACCCTGCCAGCCGTGGGGAGCAAATCCCCTCCGGTCATCTGAGCAGCTCTGCTGGGATGGGCTGGATGTGGGACAGAGGGAGGATCAGCAGCACCGTGGGAATTGGATAAGGAAACTTGCTTCTGGGTGGAAGTCATCTCCACACGAGCAAGAAGGCTTTAGCAAAGTAACTATGCTTTGAAATGTGATTTATGTAGATATATGTATATATGGGGTTTAGGATGGTTTCTTGTTATGTACAAAGTGCTTCTCCTGAAGTCCTACTATCTGGTATGCATGTACAGACTTTTTTTTTTTTTAATGTGGCAGTGAAATCAAATCCAGGGGCCAGGAGGGCTTGGGAGAGCCCAAGTGCTCCAAGGGAGATGGGAGCTGCTCTCCCAGCCTGTGCTGGTCCTCCAGGTGATCCTGGTGACAGTCCTGGCAGTGTCTCTTCCCGCTTGTGTGCAGTGAAATGCTGTCACACTGCAGGTTTCTGCAGGAGGGAAGGAGCTCAGATGTTACAATCCAAAATTGAAAGTCATATTTTATTCTTTGTCTGGTTTAGTCACGGTGTTTCCAGTTTGGCAATTAAGAATATTGCCTTCTGCTTTGCTGGGACTCAAGCACAGTCCCAGCCTTTCTAAATCTATTTGATTTCTAGAAGAGGGTTCAGGTGACACTGTCACCTTCCTTGCAATCCCCCTGAGGAAACCGGCTCGGATGCCACAGTGAGCTCAGGTGATCACCCAGGGTTCGAGGAGCTCGAAGGTGAGACAGCATCCCTTAGTGACATGCTGAGCACGGGCGGCTCCCACCCCTGGCACCTTCCATCCTGCAAACATCTGGGGGCAGTGAGGGGCTACAAATCTACAAACCAAGGCCAAATCCTGCCTACTCTTCTCTTCTTTCCCCGAAAAGCACCAGGGAGGGTCCTGGCTCCTCTCCACGGAGCTGAGGTGGGTCTCTGCTGAGCACCCCCAAGTTTTCTCTGCTTCCCTTGCAAACCTTGTGACATCCACTCTGATATGAAATAAGCTTTACCATTCTTCCCCCAGAAACTTTTGTTTTCCTGCTGCAGGATGTGTCTTCTCTTCTTGCCTCCAAAACCAAGTCTGGCAGGCTGTGGCATCCAGGTGCTCTTGTTTCACCTCCAAAGTGATGCATTTTCTTTCCCACAGAAGTGGCCACGTGTTTCCCAAATAGCTTTTAGACTTCCTGTAACCTTTTCAAACTCCTCACTAGCAGGGTCTGCTCTATTATTTCCAGATAGAGTTGGCATTTTAACAGGAAAATAGCCTTTCCATTAAAAAAAATCATCATTTTCAGCAGAAAAAAAAATGGATTTATTGAATAAAAGAATGGATTTTTCCACTGGAGGGAGTGGGAATGACAGATCCCTAGTGCCTACTGGGATGGCTGCTGTCTGCTTTGCCTTCTGCCTGCTGAAGAACCAGCCAGGTGGGCAACTGGTAGCTGAAAACTGGCTCCCTCAAAAGACATTCAGATTTTCTGGAATGATTTTTTTTCTGTAAAATATTCCACCTTTTCATTTTCTTTTCCAATTCAGAGCAAACAAATACAAATAAATCAACTCCAATTATTTTCCTGCCTGTATTTCCCTTAGGGCTGTGCTGTGATTATGTGCAGATAAATAAATTAGGTTAAACAATGGTAAATTGTCCTGATCTGCCTTTTATTATCAGAAAGTTGCATTGGTAACTAGATAATTTGCTGACGTTATTTTACATGATCTTAGTTCCTGCATCTATTCAGGAGATTATTCCAAATGTTATACTGGTGCATTTAAATTAAGCATGAAAGTGTTTTAGGGCTTTTTGCAATGATTGCTTATTTATTTTATTATCAATTATACATTTAAAGCAAAGCTTGGAGTCCCTGCTTTCAAGGACAGTAAAATGCAGAGGAGGAGAAGCTGGTGGCACATAAACCCAGCACTTTGGTAGCAGAGCTGAGCCTGTGGAAAGGCTGAAGAGGAATTGGGATGAGATCTCTGGGTTCTTGCTCCAGATGCTTCCCAGTTTGAAGCAAATTGTTGTGTTCTCTGAGCTTTGTGGCTATTTGTAGTGAAAGGGGGAGGATATCTTGGTGTGATGTTGCTGTGACACATGGGGAAGTACTTAAAGGTTTTTGGTAGGACTGGTAGAAAATTTGACCTTGTGGTTATTTTTTTAAAGGCAAAGTTTTATTTTCCTATAGAGAGCAACTTTTACAGACACTGCTCTCTTTTTCTCTGATATTTTTATTTTAAAATAATTACATTTATGTTGGTGTGTTTTTATGTAGTGAACCAGCTTCATTTTCCCTTCAGGTTTCTCTGAATGGAAATTGAAGGGAAGGAGTAGAGACAAACCACACCTTCCACTTCAGCTTTATCTGTATTAGAACTGCAAAATATTTCCTTCCCCAAACCAAGCCAGCATCCTCACAGGTCATCTGTCTGATACTCAAATAGTGGAGGTGGAGCAGTGGTGGGGTGACGGAGGTTGGTACAGAGGTTCAGGTGGCCATGGGGAATGTTTTTCCAGCATGCCTTTCCCTTCTACTTCAGCCTACAAATGTTTGGGGTTTCTTTTGTGCTCATTTTTTCTTTCATTATAAGTGAGCAGCTGGAAAATGCCCCTGAAGATGCTCATTGGGGAAGTGGGTCTGCTGGGTGGCCAGTGTCTGGCTCACTTGGAGGACAGTTGAGAGAGTCAAATGGTTTTTGAGCTTGTACTCCATCTCCCTGACTGTTGAGCTGCTCAGGTCTCTGCCTACAGCTATCCTATCTAATTGAGAAATTGATTAATTAACAAGGAATCCATCAGCCTTCCTTCCTCTATCTTAATTGGACTTGCACTGCTGCTCTGGTCCTGGCATGGTGTTCAGCACCAGGAGTCTTGGAGCTGCATTAGTGGTGATGGTTTCAAAGGAAAGGATGTTCTAGCTTCCCCAATGAGGGAATAAATGTAGTGAAAGAAAAAAAAATCAATGCACAAAATAAATCAGATATGGATGGTGATGTGCACTGAGGATTTCACCCCTTGGGAGCTGTATGTGGTTTCCTAGACACCTTAAAAATTACTCTCAAGTTTCCAAGCAGGACATGAGGTTCTTCTGACTCATTTAATTTGGGCAGAACAATATCAACACAAACCTTATTTCCCTAGAAGATGCTGGCCCTTTAGGTCTTCCCTTCCTGCTAGCTGGGTAACAACACACTTGCAGCTCTGGTAGGATGTGTAATGCAACACCTAATATATTATGACAAGTAAAGGGCTTTGCAGTGTGGTAGTTAATATTCTTTCGTGTGTGTACTTGATAGATCCTCTGCTGGTTTGTTTTTCAATTACTCAGTACAGTTTTAGTGACAAGATGCTGCTTCTAGTGTTTTATAGTAGAATCCTTATTATAATAATTATTTAAAATTAGTGGGTGAATGGAAAAGCTCCTGACAGTGAGGGATTATTAGTGCTGATTAAAGCCAATGGCAGTACAGGCAGGTATTAATAGACCATTCCCTGTACATTTTTCTCCCAGCCTCTCTCTCCTGGTTTGCAAACTCTGCTCTCTTAGCTCTGCTGCTTTCAGGATGCTTGACAGCAATGTCAGGACTCTTGCAGTCCCAGCTGTGGGGTGATTTCAGTCCTCAATCCTGCCAAATGGGCCAGTATTTTCCCTGTGAGCTGCTGGGCTGGGCTGGTCCTCTGTCACAGTCCCACCAGCTGCCACAGCTGATGCTCTGAAGAACCATGGGACTCTCCTGGCTGTAGCAGCAATCCATGTCCTGGGCTTGTTGCATCTTTGGGACAGCAGTGTTTCAGTGTGGAGTTTGTGCAAGGCTTTGAGATCCCCTAGACCCATCACACACACCTGTCCCATGCAGCCAGCACCTCCTGCTGCTGCCTGATCTGAGAATGTAGTTGCTGAATTAGTAAATCCAGTTGTCCATTTGTGAGCAGAACTTGCTGATTTGGTTGTCTTTTTAGCTGAACTCCTGGGTTTGTTTTCTCTAACTGGAGCTAGAGGAACATGTTTGGTTTTATGCATTGTGTGTTGACCTGATCTAGTGACACCTTTTCCTTGTGCAATCCACGCTGTTTTCTCAGGGCAGGGAAGCAAACTCCTTTATTTCACAAAAGAAAAGCCTCTAGCACTGCCAGAGAAGGCAGCAGGGCTACAGCCCTCTGGAAGTGGGAGAAAATACATAATATGGTCCTGCAAACTAGCTCCTAAATAAAGACCAGGGGACTGAATCATCTTGGTGCAATGTAGTGTCTTGGAACTGAGTGAAAAATTTGACACAGAAGTAAATTGATAACACGACATTCTGATGGCAGCGATGCTTAAGATAAACCTTGAGGTCTCTTGAGAGGCTCCTGCTGCTCCTCAAGAACTCCAGGATTTGCCTTAGAAATAAACTGTGTGTGAGCATGTGTATGGATATACATGGCATCCTGTAAAAGTCAGGGGATGGGTTAGGAATCACAGCTGTTAAAGGCAGTGATAGTGTCTGAACTCAAGTAGCACAATCTCTCAAGGCTGTATCGTTTGAACTGTCTGGCTCTCTATCACTTTAACGAGTCTACAAGCCAAACATCTTACTTGTGTTTGGACTGGGATTTGTTTGAAGCACAGATGCTGCCTGGTGAGGAGAAACTCTAGAATGTGGTTAATGAATAACTGAAGATCCTCTTCTTCACTTGTTTCTTTTATATTCCCACACAGTGAACTTGAGGGTCAGTGTAAGGAATGGCAGAGTGCCCTTCCTGACCCAGTGAGAACTGGTTTTAAACCAGCTCTCATTACTATTCCAGTCTCCAGGAGCTGAGCTGTGGTGCAGGATGTGCCCACAGGAGCTGGACTGTGTGGCTCCACCTCCCTGCTGCTGTTAGTAGCTCTGATCACGGAATCATAGAATCTTAGAATGATCAGAGTTGGAAGGGACTCCCAGAGGTCATCCAGTCCAACCCCCCTGCAAGAAGCAGGGACACCCCCAACTAGATCAGGTTGCTCAGGGCCTCATCCAACCTGGCCTTGAACGTCTCCAGGGATCCAGGGGCATCCACCACCTCCCTGGGCAACCTGTTCCCCTTAAAGAAATCCTTCCCTAGCAGTTTTCCACATGGAATATCTTGTGGAGGTTCTAGGGTGCCTTGGCTGCCCTAAAACAAGTAATTGGCAGAGGAGTGATGCTTGCTGTGGGTGAAGCTCAGATGCCCAAATCATGCACTGTTGGGGTACTGTGGCCTGAACAGCCTTTGGGGATGAAACCTGCCACCTGTCTACACAGTGTGACCCTGTGGACAGAGCTTACAGCAGTGGTTTCATCCTGAAACTCTCCAAACTGGGCTGGAAGTTCTGCAGTTCCTCTGTTTTGACTGGAGCATTCTGCTGTCCCAACAATCTGGTTTCTCCTCAAGCTAGAATTAAAAATAAATTATTAAGCAAACAACAAATTTCCCCTTACTTTCAGTTCCACCTACCAGTGTATATAATGAAAAAGGGATTTTACACATATGTCCTGCCATAGTTGATCCACACCACGCTGCACCTTCTTGCTGACCTGCAAGAAACCCTCGAAGGCAGCGAGAGCCTCGAGGCTGCAGAAGGCTTGAACAGAAGTGTGTGTGTGTCTCTTCTCCTCCTCTCAGTACTTTCTGTATAAAAGGAAGAACAGCTTTGCCTTCCCCCAGCCTGGGATATTAATAAAAACCTGGGTTCTGGCCAAAAGTCTGCCTCCATATCTTGCTGGAGTAGATTGCTTGTAGCTCATCCTTCTGTGCAGAAATGGTCCAGCAGCAGCTTCAGGAAAGTGCTTTGCTGGGTAGGGGAACAATCCTGCTGGAGCCAGAGGTGATATGGGGAGGAGAAACAAAGGGGTGGCTTGAATAGGAAGGTATGACAGTGGGTAGGTGACTGCCTGAGCACCAGCAGGTCTGTTGGTCTCTCCCTGCTTGGCACTGAGCCTTTGAGTTAGTGGTTTACTCTGCTCTGCAGTTTTATTTGTACCGTTCCTGCAGCATCCATCTTCTCTCCTCCTGGAGGAAAACATGTTGTGCAGCTCAAGTTGTCAGGGCTAATGCTTCCCATCTGCAAGAACAAAAGCAGCAGAAGTCATCTCCTTTGCCCTTTGAGCTTCACCAGTTGTTTGCCACTAGGAATGGCAGAGGGATTACAAGCCATTGGCAAGAGGGTTTTTACCTTTTAAGGGGAAAACCATGTAGGAAAAACCGTGTAGGAGACTTTTCAGCTCTTGCATATTTTTAGCAGCCAAAATGAAGCTTCAGTTGGTTGCTCAGAGATGCTCCAAGATGGATGCTCCAAGAGCAGAGCCCTTCTTTTGGGGTTCAGCTGATTAATGGGATGGTGAGCTGCAGCCAGTGGCACCGTGGTGATCATGTCCTGTTTCTGACTTCTCTCCCCATAGGTCATAGAATGTTTGGAGCTGGAAGGGACCTTAAAGATCATCTAGTTCCACCCCCCCTGGCATGGGCACTAGATCCATGTGCAGTATCTCTTGCACAGGGTCTTTGCTATATCCAGGAGGTGGACAAATTTTCAGTGGGTGGTGGAGTGTGTTTGCCAGTCTAACATGGGATGGCTCTGGGGGTTGTCTGTGATGAGAAGCCACCTGATTCCCATCAAAGGTTTCCTCCCTAAGGGACTGGCTGGGCAAGAAGCGTGTGTAGGGTCAGGGGTTGTAATTAAGGACTGGACTTGCCACAGAGCAGGAGTTGGTGGAAGAAGGGATATGTATCTTTAGTCTTCACCCCAAAAATAAAACCCCTGGAATTACTTCAGGGGCGCTTTTAGAAAGGCTCATCCACCCCACCTGATAGTAGAAGATGGTTTCCCTACACACCCAGCATGGGGAGTCCTGAATCAGCTTTGCAGAAGTTGAGCCCCTGCCTCCTGTTCATCTGTCACAGGATGGATTTCATCCTTCCCCAGAGCTGGAAGCTTTGTGCTTCCAAACTGTCCTGTCCCTGCATAGCCTGACTTATGAGATGTGCCTTATCCTCCTCCCTCCTCACCTGCTTTATCATTACCAGCTGGAGCTGCTGTAGCCAAGAGTGTGTAGAAGTCCATCCATCATGATCATTACAGAGAAACTTTGAGTTGGAATGTCCCAAGCTGCTACTTGGGTCAGGAAGAACCTCATGTTTCAAGGAACATTTTCTGCAATTTTTTTGGAGGAAATGATGAAGTGGTGGTTACTGCCTGGAGATAAAGGGTATAAATCACACTGGAGGGTTGGCTACTCCTTATAGCAATGAACAAATTCACAATAGAAGGAGACTTGGGAGGCAGTAGAGGAGCTTAATGAGAAACATGCTCTAAGAGGAGAGGTTGGCTGGGTGCCATTCACCTCCAGGTTTCTCTCTCCTGTGGTGCATGCTTTCTTTTGGGAAGTGATGGGTGGGTCTGTTATGGGAGGCTGGAGTTAGCAGTCCTTACCTGAAGCCAGAAATTTAAAATGTTCCCTTAAACTTGCTGGCCCTGGCCCCTGCTTCCCCTTGGATAACAAGAATAGAGTGAAACCCCATATGAATTTTTCTGCAGCCCTCACATCTCACTGAGAACCACATGAAGCAAAGTCAGCACTTTTCTGACCTCCCTCCTGGTTGGATGAGACAGTGAGCAACTGCTGATAACTCATGAAGGAGAGTTGTTGCTGTGTCTTTAGGACTCCCTCAAACATGGATGGTTGGAAGGCAGAGCAACAGAGATGTGCACCTCCAACAAGAAGCCAAGAGCACCTAAGGTGGCAGTAGGAATGGGTGGAAGAAAGCAGTGAGTCAGGCAAGGGGTCCAGAGATCACCTCAGCAGAAGGAAACAACAGAAACAGGATTTTTCTTCTAGAAAAAGCTGAAGGGAAAGAGAGTTCACCAAGTATGTTCAAGTCTTTCACAGAGAGAAACTGAGATTTCATTTTGCAAGTTCAGTGGTCTCACAAAAAGAAGCCATGGGCTTAAAATAGCAGCAGAAGAAATTCTGGAGGAGAGATCAGACAAACCTCTGTCAGGGGTGGTTTTGGTTGAGCTGATCTTGCCTGGAGGCAGGGAAACAGACTCAATGATTTTTCAAGGTCCTTCTACCCTGTCTCCTGTGACTCAGAATAGTCCTTTGGAGCCACTTTCTCTGCTCTTCCCCCACTGTTGTCTGTCTTTTGATGGGTATGGTCTTCATTGAGGCTTTTTAATTAGATACCTACAGTCAGGCAGTACAAATGGTCTCCAAAAGGCTTTGCAACTTCATTCTCCCCATTATGAAAGACCATATGTCTCTGAGTAAGGTGAAGTCCTGCCAAAGCATAGGAGACAGCTTGATTTTTATAAACATGGACAGGGAAAGAGCCATACATACATTGTATGCATTGCATCTCTTTCTCCAGGGTTTGCTTTGTGATGAGTGGGCATAGATGAACGTGCAGGGTGGAGACAGGACCACTCCAGAACCCAGGCCACAGGCCAATTAAAGTGTGGCTGACCAGAAACTTCAGGCAAAGTGGCACCTTGTTCATTTGTTTCACTCTTTCATAAGCAAAATGCCCTGAAAGGTTAATGAAAGTGCTAGGCAAGCTCAGCCAGGATGTGTGGTGTGAGGCCAGATGACAAAAACAGGAGCTGACACTTTCCAACAAGCCCAACAGTGAGAATTTGTTTAAATGTAATTAGTTGGTATAAAAAAGAACAAAAAAAATCCCTCTGGAGCCCAGGCCCTGTGACTGTTTGCTGTGCCTTTAGATTGAACCAATACATCTTTCTGCATTCAGCTACAAGGGAAAGGGGTAAAAAAAAAATCTCATTTCCTCTGAGAGATGGATGGAGAGATGTGAGCTGGTAGCTAACACCAAGGGTCACACCACGATCAGCCACTGCCTCTCTCTGACCTCCAGCAAGTCCTCAGGCTCTCAGAACCTGTGGTTCCCCAAGGGTGCTGTGTTAATATTCACAGCGTGAGTTGTGATGCTTCAGTTTACCGAGGAGCACTTGGGTCCCAAGAACAAAGCTCTCCAGATAGACACAGATTGCTGCTGTCACCAAGCCTGGCTCCATGGGGAACGGTGGCTTTGCCAGCAGGCCTTGCTCCAGCCTCACTCCCTGGGGGTTTTGATGTGCTTGCAGCCACTCTTTCCTGGTGAATCTCAGCCTGACTTCTCTTCCCAGCCAGACCTCTCTCTGTTCCCTTTTATCTCCTCTGTTGGTTTCCCAGCCAAGCTACTGAGAGAACAGAATCCTGGTGACTGTCCTCAAGCCATTCTCTCCCTTCCCTTTACCTCTTGTTTGCATTGTTTTGTTCATCTCTTCTTTTGAGTAGTAAAATGTCCTCATCCTTCTCTGGGAATTCCCTGGGTATCACTAATGGCACCACACTGAATGACTGGCAAGGATTTTGGGGTAGACAGCACCTCAGATTGGTCTCAGCTTGGCTTCAAGCCTTGAAGCAGTTTTGAGCCAGAACTAGTCTCATCCCCAGCTCAGAAGCAACTTCTCCATCCCTTACTCTTTCCCCCCAGGTGTAGAGATACACCTTGATGTTTCTTTTTCAAGTTGCAAACCTCTTTCCCAGCTCCCTGTGCTGAAGAAAGTCCATCTGGGATGGGAAAGGCACCCAGATTGCTGGGCTTGCCTGCTGCTGCCCAGGGGATGGTGTCTGACAGAGCCAGGAAAATAAATTGCCTTGCCAGTGCAGGTGAAAAGCTTGGGGAGCAGATGGCACAATCATTCTTCTCATTACTTTTATTGCCTTCAGAATGGGAGAAAAGCGAGTGCTTCAGGGCTGAAGCAATCACGAGCTGACAAATAGGTGTTGGACTCTCTGGCACTTCTGCTGATGGAGAAGGGACTGGGGGTGGCAGAAGGAGGGATGGGGAGAGGTGTGTCATCAGCTGGTGCCCCTTGGACATGAAGGGTGAGGAGGAGCTTCATTGGGAGACCAAGAGGACACTCTGCCAGTGATACCCACCAGAGTCTGAGGGATGAAGGCTCCCTGGCTGCATCAGCCATGATGTTAGAGGGGGCTGAGGAAAGCACTGCACATCCCTCACATCACTGCTGAACCAGAAGCACGGTGCCTTTCCATGATGCTGTAAACCATGTGTTACATACTGAAATATAACCTCCCCTCTCTGTTCCTTGCACTCTCCTCCATCCCCTCCCCAAGCAATGGCCTGAAAATTGCATGTTATGGCCAGGAATTAAAACAATCCCTTTCTGGAGCCTTTCATTAACTGTTCATCACTTTGGAGTGCCTCCTAAGGTCAAGAGCATTTCGTCAGAGCCATTCATCAGCCAAGTGCTTGGTGCATTATCTGGGGCTGTCTCTCGGGGAAGCCAAGGTCAAGCAGTAATACACCAGTGAGGTGACCTGCTCATTACTTTTGGAAACATTTTTTTTGTCAATGAATGGCCCTCAGTGAGCATTTAATTTAGATTTAATAAGCCATCTAATGTTTGTTTAAAAGGACACTATACCTTCAAGGTATTTGTCATAATTGAAAGGGAGATATTTACCCACACTGTTTATTAATAAACCCCTTGGAGGATGGAAATTGAAATCAACTCCTTTAATGTCTTCTCTGGCACCCAGAGGGATCATTCTTGCAATTCTAAGAATCCCCATGCCCAGTCTGTGCCCAGAACTGGGAAAACTGGAGTTGGACCAGAGTGCTGGGTGCAAGTCAGAGCTGCTGCACCCACCTCTGCGTGGGGGGATTCACAGGCATCGGGACCTCCGAGGGCATCGAGGTCCAGGGGAGCCCCTGTGTGCTGTGTCTGTCCTGCCAGGAGAAGAAAAGCACCAAATTTATTAGGAATCCATCTCACTTCACCCTTTTGTCTGCCTTTCCCACCCCATCTGAACCATTAGTGTGGTGTCACCAGTTGGGTAGTGGCACCCCGGAGCAATGGAGTGATCGTGGCACTGAGATGTGCCACCGAATATCAAAGAGTCGACGTCTTTTTATTCCTCTTGGGATATGTAAAACACAGAGACTCGAGCAAATGGGGGAAAAAATGCTTTTATGTACTCTCTCAGCCAGCACCCTTGACAGATTTGTACACCAAAGAAACAGAGTGGTGTCAAGGCTGCAGTTAAAACCGGGACACGCTCGTCAATTGAGAGCGATACACAGGAATATAAATCTGGGAGCTGTGCACCCTGCCTGAGCCAGCAGCTCTGCTCAGCTGCTTCTGTCCCCATGTTCTGCCCTCTGAGGGGAACACAGGAGCTGACATGTCCCTAACAGGAGCTGACATGTCCCTAACAGGAGCTTTGCTTGCCATGGAGCCCCTGTGAAGCCACACGAGGCCAGGCTCTGCCCCGTGCCCAGGAGCAGGGTGAGGGGCTGCTCACTCCTCTCTAAGAGACCAATGAAAGCACCAATTTCCCTCTCACATCCCCCTAAGGATTCACTTTGTTTTACTCTGCAAGATGCTGTTGATAAATGAAGAACCCACTGTTTGTCATCAGTACATAAAAAACAACCCAAAACAACCAAAGCTGATCTTTAAAATGATGCTGCCAAAGAGCAGGAATTCATTTAGAAGATCAGTAGGAAGAGTCTTATAATGTGAAATTCTAATTTCAGGCTGTGTCTTCCTGTTCTGTTATTTGGGAAGTCCTGACACCGAGATGGATGCTGGTGGGAAGCTATTAGAAATGGCAATTCATTTTTAATCCCATTACCTTGACACACATCAGTTTTTAAATCAAGGGATATACCTTTTCAGATGATCCTGCTGTTATTAGGTGCTGTCTACTGCTCAGAGGAGGGGGGGGAGAATAGGTAGAATTAATTCTAAATATGTGCTGTGTTAGATTGATTTCTTTATTAGCACCTTTTATAGTCAGTTCTCTTCATCTAAGGGCTCTGCCATTTCTCCTGCTGACATAACAAGACAGCCATGATGTTTTAAAATGAAGCCAATAAATGTAAAAATTTGTGGATGTGGGATGTTTAATGGCAAACCATTACAGATAGCCCACCAAATTGGGAAAGCAGAGGCTGAATTAAGCCTCCTGAGGTCTGACATCTTATTTGCAAGATAAGAAGCACAAGCAGAGGCCTGGGTTGTGGACTGATGAGTAATTTGGAGGTTTGAGGATACCCATCCTGGGTTGGAAACAGTTCTTCAGTCGTGGTCTGCATTGTTCCAGGTTGACAAATCACCACTGGGTTTTGTGGTGTCTTCCCTGTACAGGCAGCACCACTGATTTTAACATCTCTCCTCCACCTCTTTCCAGCAAAGCACAACAAAAATTGTCTTGCAGATCAGCTTGTTCCCATCCAACATCCCAAAGATGAAAAAAAAAAAAAAAGCAGCTACAATTTATTAGCAGCATCAGTGTATTTTACTGCTCATCTAAGAACATCATTAATATTCTTTCATCACCTCTTCTACAGCTTTAAATTCTGCTTCATAACATTGAACTCACAGCTAACTGGGAATAAGCAAAGTTTTACACTTTTATTCCTCAGAAAATCCCTGTGTTTCCACATTTTGTCATCACATCATAACATCTCAAAGGATGGTATTCAAAAAAAAAAACCCCAAGACCAGATTTCAGGCTTTTTTGGAGCATTTCATTTTTCCTCTGGTGCATTTTCTCTCTCCAAAGGTGAAATGTTTCAGAGCAGTTGATTAAATTGCCCGGCTGTCACCAGCTTCTGAATCAGTTTGAGATTAGTTTAATATTGAAAAATAACATTTCCCTCCATCAGCAAGTCCCTGATGAGCACAGTGCCCTGGACACTGAGGTGTTCATAATCCTTCTGTCCAGCTTGAATTCCCTTTTTCTCTTTTCTGCAGTTATGAAAATGACAATTTCCATGGGAATGTCCCTTCAGTGCTTCCCATGGACTTGCCAGCTCTGGGAGCACATCAGCAGGGTGAGTGTCAGGAGGATGGAGCCAGGTTCTCCTCAGTGATGGCCAGGGACAGGACAAGGGGCCCTGGGTCCAAGCTGGAGCAGAGGAGGTTCCATCTGAATATAAGGAAGAATTTTTTCACCATGAGGGTGCCAGAGCCCTGGGCCAGGCTGCCCAGAGGGGTTGTGGAGTCTCCTCTGGAGACATTCAAGACCAATCTGGACATAGAATATATAGACATGTTCCTATGTGGTTTAATCAAGGTGAACCTGCTCAGGCAGGGGTTGGACTGGGTGATCTTTCAAGATCCCTTCCAACTCCTGATGTTCTGTGATTCTCCCATGGCTCAAGATGGTCCATGAGGGGGACCCCACTCCCCATCATCTTCCTCACAAGCAGCCCTTTGAGTCAGGATCTCATGGCCAGCCCTGAGTAGTTCTCTGATGAATAAATCCTCTCTCTGCTCAGATATCCCCACCCCCACCATAGATGCACCCCCTTCCACTAGCCCGTGCAGATGGAGCAAATCAGTTGCTCTTCAGAGAGGAAAACTGTGCTCATGGTCCATCACATGCCATGGGGGATCTGGGGGTCCTTTGGTGGGATCCCAGTGGTGGAGGCTCAAAGGATGATTTTTCCAATGGACAGACCAACTCTGTTGTCCAGTGAAATACCATGTTTTGTAGTCTGTGTTTTTGTCATGTAAATTAGTGTCCTTACAGAGCAGCAACGTGTGTCTGGGTTTAAATTCTGCAAACTAACAGCAACCCAGCAGGAAAGGGCATTCATCATCTTGAGTAATGGATTTTCTATGACTAATATACTTGCTCCTGCATTCTTCAAGGGCAATGTCTTGACTCTCCCTCCTCTCTCTTCCTCCCCTTGAGGCACAGAGAAGCACCACTCCCCACTAACAGTGACGTGGAGGGGAAATCACAGCTGGTTTTCCTCCCTGCAGCCCCCAGTGCAGCAGTTGCAGTGAAGTCCCATGATTAAAGTTCCTCTCGTTGGCCAAGCAAAACACAGACCCTTTGGGAATGCAGAAAATAGGTGGAGGGTTTCCTGTGTTGTGCAGTTATGGTCTGGTACCCAACAGAGGACAATGGGGACCTCTGAGAGCTCTGGGTTGCTGTTGGCTCCAAATCAGCAGCTGTCATGGGGAGTGGTTTTACCAGGAGTGAAATTGAGCTCTGTGTGGTCATTGCAGTAAAACCATCCCCTCCATTACAGCCAGATGCCTCCTCCAACACTGCATGGGGTGGTGGGAAGGACCTGCTTTAAGGTCCTTCTTGGAAAGATGGGAGAGAAGAGGGCAGCAGTGGGGTGGGCATCATCCAGGGATGGTCATCTCTGCAGCTGGAGCTCTGCACTTCCACCCCATTTTCCTGATGCCCTCTGTTGAGTAGAGAAATCAGGGTTTGGTGTTTGGGCAGAGGGAGCTGGGAAGAGGTTTCCTCACCCACACAAGCAGGCTCAGCAGTGATGTTTGGATGAATGAGCAGGACAGAGAGCTGGGAGTTGGGATCTCTGAGATGTGGTCCCTGCCTCCACCTCACTTGGCCAAGTGGTTTCATTTATCCACAACTCATTTTCATTCCACCTAAAACCTGGGGATGCTGCTGCTCCCTGACTTCACAAGACACAGTGCAAATGAATTATTATTTCTAAAGTGCTGCAGGTGCTTTGGGTGAAAGGGAATGTTGTAATTGCAAAGCAATGCTATTAAGTGGCAAATTGGATGAAACCTCTTACTAAATGAACTGTGTTTCAAAACACCACATTCAGAGAGACTGTTCCTTCACAAAATGAATCCACTTTTTAATGTTTCTCGCTTTAATCTTAGTTTTAAAGGAGATTTACAGTCTCATCAAGTCCTGAGAGTCAATGTTAAATTATTGTAATTTATTCCACATTATGTTAGGTTAGGTTTTTGCCACATATGGTATGTTACATTAATTTGGCTAATGTATGCTAATTTTGTGCTAAATTTATGTCATGGTTCCCAGATAGAATGGAGATTGATGCCTTAGAAATACGTGCAATAATAGTAATAATTAATAGTAATAATATGAAGACTTTGGTGTTGCTGCACTGGAATCCCTGAATCCTCAAACAGAGTTTATTGTAGCCCCACTCACTAGCTGCTCAAAGAGAAAAGAAAGAGATCTTGTCTCTCCTTTATAGACTCATATATCAGCCCCATAAAACACAATCCCAACTCTTGATAGCCCCATCGCAGCAAAAATTGTTGGTCTCTGTGGCACAGGACCTCCGAGCACAATAATCTTTTATGCCTGTAAACTCCACAACAGCTGGACATTAAATCTCTGGATTAATTCAACAAGTTTCTCTCTGCCTAGTAACCAAAAGCTTTTTTTTATTTTATTTTTTTTTCCTGAAGGGATGGACTTCATGTGTAATGGTGGGTCAGGACTCTGGTGCTCTCCATCCCCGCCCTGGCACTCTGTGCAGTGTGGTGTCGGTGTGTTGCTTTCCAGATGTGGCTTTTGCATCTGGTCCAGCTCAGTGGCCACTTTCAGCTTCAGACCCACATTCTGTGGGGTGAGAACTCATAATGGGGGTGTGGGGTGGGGGAAAGCACCCACCCATGCACCCATCCATGCTCCCTGCTCCCTGTGCTGTCTTTTTCTGGCATTCATTGTTCACCAGATCGGTTGGGATTTTGCATGTGAAGAACTTAACTGGTCCATTGTTAATTTAACTAGTGCAAGGAGAGTGTGGCCTCTTCCCCAGAGCCCTCCAGCCCCTGGTCCAGGCTTCCCCCAGGACCACTGGGATGGGATGCAAACACTCCCAGGTTTGCAAGGTCACACATTCCCTGGTGAGGGCAAGCAGAGCCTGGCCTCAGCGGGCTTGGATGCTCCTCATCCAGGATGAGCCCACGGCCAGAAACACCCTGAACCACATTTTTGGGTTGAAATTCCTTTTGTGCAAACCCTGTTAAATCCATCCTGCATTTATGGAGTTATTAGTGTGTGTGTTAATTACAATAGGCTTTGATTAAAGGCATGGACTGTGAAAGCAGATTAACGTTCCCCTGATTTTAAGCTCTTACGTGAAACCGTGTGTGAACGGGTTCAGAAAAACCCCGTTGGTTCAGGGAAAATAAATCCCATACCTTGCTGTGGGCAGAGCCTGAGCTCCCCCCTTTAATCTCATGTCTCTTCATTGTGCTGAATTAATGGGAGCTCAGAAGAATTTCATCTGTTGCTCTAAGCCTTTTTGGTGTTATTACTTAAGAATATTTAATCTCAAGGACAACAAATAAATATGAAATCAGCATCGAGCCATTTGTCCCACTCCAGTGGCTGAAATGCTTCAGGGAGGGAGGAGGAATGCTGCAGCATGAAATGGAAATAGCTTTTAAGAAGGGAAACCATCAGCAAATGTGTGGCTGAGGGAGGAGAGTGTGCCAAGACCCCCAGCCCTGCCCCCAGAGAGGACACAGCCCCTCCTGGGGAGATCTAAGGCTGTTGAAGCCAATTTCCCAAACAAACCTTGCTCTGAACTGTGCCCTTGAGCTCTCTTTCCCGTAAACCTGGTTGTGGCAGGGGAGGAAGAAGCAAGTGGGTGCTTGATTCCTCTCCCTACCTTCTCCCTAGGGCATCACCAAGCTCCTCCATCTTGTCCCAGCCTGGTGGGACTCGTGACTTTAAGGCAAATCACGGTGCTTCAGACTGGCACTTTGCTATTTATAACTGCAGGGCAGCCTGGGGGTTGTCTGGTGTTTTTGGAGAGCTGCTGTGCAGGCAGGATTAAGTCTCCTGTGTCTGCAATGTGTCTGCAAGGATCCCAGTTGGCACCTCCCAAGCGTCTGGGGCCTCCGCTGTGTCCTCTGCCTGTCACTGCCAGGCAGAAAACCCACAGAGCAGCAAGATCTCTCCTCAGTCTCGTGGCAGGGACCTGCTGAGGCCTCTGATGCATGTACCTTTATTTTTCCCGTGGAAGAGAAATGGCTCTTGTTCCAAATACGATATTTGCAAGCTACTGGAAATCTGCGTCCTCCAACCCCAGGCTGATGTCATGAATAGACTCTCAAAATCTGGTGCAGGCAGCACAACCCTGCAGGATGATGAAGTGAGCAATATAACGTGGCCTGAGGTCTGTGTCTCAGTAGCCCTGGAGGCACTTGCCTGGTGATGATGGCAGAGATTTTATAAATGAAGCTGTTTGTTATTGGCAGTCGGGCGCCGTCACGCGTAGGAAAATCAGACTCCCCTTAGACACAGCCCCCTGTGTTGTACAACATCAAATATCACTTGAAATATGTGCTTTGATATGTGTTGTCTTCAGAGGAGCGTGGCTCACCTCTTCTGCTTGGCTTTGGGATCAGGCTAGAACACACCTCGAGCACCCAGGCAGGTCCCTGGTTTCTCCCTTGCCTGGGCTCTGGGTGTGCAGGCAGCGGGCGCAGCATCCCGGTGCTGGGCACTGGGGTGGGATGCTGAGGTTGGGTCCCTGCCCTCAGATTTCAAGTTATTTGGGAACATCCCAGGAATATTTTTGTCTCTGCTTTACAGAAAGGCAAACCTGAAGAAAGGACCTTTTTAGCTAATCTAGGAGGAGCTGAATCTTCCAAGCCTTGTCCAGATTTCTTTCTCTTTTCACTGTAGATTTAGGCAATGCCAGTGTGGTCTCGAGAAAAAGCCTCCTGCTTCCCCAGGCATCGGTCTCAGAGGCTGGCAGGGAGCTCTGGAAGAGCCCTTGCTTTGTGAGATCCCAGCTCCCACCTTCCCTTTAGTTTTCTCCCTGGCAAACCCTCTGATGGAAATGGATTTCAGCTCCTCCTGCCAGATGGTGATGTGAACCAAGGGCTTCAGACAGAGATTGCCTCCAGGCTGAATTTAAAATGCCTCAGTACATTTTATTTTTGTCCATGATGTCTTTTAAGAGCCACTCAGCAGTCTCTGGGATGTGCAAGGGTCTCTTCCAGCAGAACCTTTCGCTGCAGCAGCCATCAGCAATGGCTTCAGTTCACCCAGTAAGACCCAGTCCAAAGGCTCCCTGTAGAAAAGGACAGCGTTTTTCCCCACAGCTGGAGATGCTGTCCAAGGGCTGGGTAACAACCCCCTGGGTTAATCCCCACCCAGATCCAGGCTCCACACATCTCTGCTGTGCTTCAAGCACCAAGAAAACCCAGAGAAATCCTCTATCTCCTCAGAATTATTTATCAGTCTTGTAATTTCCACAGTCCAGTGCTAAAAAGTCCCTCGAGGGAGCACTGGAAGTGGGTTAGTACCTGCAAAACCACTTCTCCACACGCCATCGAGGTGGAGAGCCCTACTTGTAACAACCCCTCTGATGCCTCAGGAAGGGATGTTCATCTTCAGCAGTGCTTGAGGGACAAGGACATTCATGCAAACTGATGCTCTGGTGTTTACTCAACAGTGTTCCCCACTCTGCTGCAGGTGATATTTGCTCTTGAGCAAAAGTCCCTTCTGGACTTGAGCAGAATGACTTCATGGCAGGATATTTTCTCTTCATGCATGACTTCATGGCAAATATCCTGCCATGAAGTCATGCTCCCACACTCATGACATCAGTCATTGCTATGGCAGCAGTGTCAAAGATTCCTCTTCTGTTATTGTTTAAAGGGAATTATTCAGCATGTCCCAGATCAAAGCCCCAGGATCTCGGGATGTGCCTCCGAGCTGCAAAGAAACTCGAACAAAGCCTAAAATAGCAATATTTGGATAAACTGGATGACAGCCAGCTTGTCCTGTGCTCATTTTCCCTGTCTACATTATTCACTGCCTTTTTTTTTTAAGCTGCAGGGAGCTAATTCAGTGTCTGAGATGTGTCTTCCCAGGAGCTTTCCATGCCTCAAGGCACGGCCTCGGCCCACGGCCACCCCTGCGCCGCGATGGCTTCGGCCTCCTCTCACTGGGTCAAAAACATTAAGGTGCAGCGTTTAGCTGCTCATTTGTCTCACACTTGCTCTCAAAGGTCTCTCTTCCTAGGAGCACCTTTCCTATGAGGACAGGCTGAGAGAGTTGGGGCTGTTCAGCCTGGAGAAGAGGAGGCTCCGGGGAGACCTTCTAGTGCTCTGCCAGGACCTCAAGGGGGCCTACAAGAAAGATGGGGAGAGGCTGTTCAGTAGGGCCTGTTGTGACAGGACAAGGGCTGATGGGTTTAAACTAGAGGGAGGGAGATTTAGATTGGAGATTAGGAAAAAGTTCTTTACTGTGAGAGTGGTGGAGCACTGGAACAGGTTTCCCAGAGAGGTGGTGGATGCCCCTGGATCCCTGGAGACGTTCAAGGCCAGGTTGGATGAGGCCCTGAGCAACCTGATCTAGTTGGGGGTGTCCCTGCTTCTTGCAGGGGGGTTGGACTAGATGACCTCTGGGAGTCCCTTCCAACTCTAATCGTTCTATGATTCTATGATTCCCCTGCCTCCTCCCCTCCTTACATCTCGCCATCCTTCACACCACGACGCAGGACCTGTCACTTGGCTCCTGCAGCCTTGACCACGTGGCTCGACGCTGGCAGCTGCACCCTAATGACCATTGATTTCCAATGGCAGTTAGATACCTAAAAATAACCACATGAATGAATGAAATATTTGCATTTGGCCCCATGTCCCTCAAGCTGGGGCCTCAGTGGAGTTGTGTGCAGATGCAGAAGTGTTTCAGTGACTTCCCTAGAGGTCTCTTCCAAGGAGAGAGGACCAAACATGCACCGATAATGAGGATAAATGCTCCTCTCCGTAATGTGATACTCAGCACCATCTATATTCATTGCTGACAGACCACAGTGGGTTGGCCTGGTGGTGTCCTGATTCCACACCATCTGGAAATCTTATTTTGCAAATGGCTCTGATCCCTGAGCAGCTGGTTGGGAATGACGCCCATCCTTCCCGACCCTCTCCCGGAGACCGACCGCACGGCTGGGTTCACTTCTCACCCATCTCACCACCTTCCCTCACTCCACCTTGTCATTCTGGGCCAAGAAATTGAACCTGATGTCTCCAGTCAATGCAGCTAAAGAAATTAGAAGCCAATGGGATGGATTTGTCACAGCTCTCCCAGGCTCCCTGACCCATTGATGCCGTCTGACTTGTGTGTCAATAGCAGAGAGATCTCGAAAAGAGGTGGAGTATTTCAGCAATACAAAACCACTTGTCACTGTGGCTCAGAGCATGCAGTAGTGATTTTTGTAAAGTAATCAAATGGTTTTCACAAATGAAGGGTAGTTTCTTACAAGAATAAACCTTTTCCATTAGGAAAATACAGAGTGTGGGAGATAGGGTGGTTTTGTGTTTGTGCAGCGGTGGTTTTTAAGGCAAAATGTTGGAATTACTAGTCATCATCAGAAATAAGAGAGTTGTTTGGAGTCTGCATGTGAGAAAATTGCCAACTCTTATTGAATATCTTATTTACTTGCAAAGTAAGAGAGAAAGTAAATAAGAAGCTCTGCAAAATATCTGCATCTCTGGCAATTTCCTTGTGTGCAATCACATAAGCCGCCTACAGTCTCTGCAATAAATTGTAATCCCAGTCGTTTGCTTCCTCTCCTCATGTACATACATTATATTTTTTGCTCAGCAATTTTGATTTCCACCCACTTTTCCTGATAGGCAGGAGGAGGGGGAATGGAGGGGAAAAAATTTCCAGCGTGACAAACTACAACTGATGCTTTATTTCCATCTGGAATGTCCAGTGATAAATAAATGTATGTGGTGGTGTCCCCCCAAGGAAGCCAGTGGGCATTTGAGTGCTTTATTTCAAATTTCCCCACATACAAAGTCTGTGGCACTTTCAAGGAGAGATGGAGCCGTGAGAAAGGAGTCTCCCTGTCGATCTGTTGGAGGAAACAAGCAATAAGATGTTATTGAGCATTGATTTGGGTTGTGGCGCTGCAGTTGGCTTTTTCCCTGTTCAATCAACCCTGTCTTATGGATTATTAAAGTGGCTTTCTGTCAGGGGAGCCTAAAGAGGCCTCATCATTATCTGCTGAATTCAGGGCTGTTCTTTCCCACGTGAGTTTGACCAGTCTCTGGGCATCCCTTGGGTGTGCAGCCATTGCAGCCGGACTGGTGACCAGCCCTTTATTCTTGTAACCAACAGGATGGTCACTTCACAAGATGTTTTTGCAAGCTCCTGGTCATGCTTCTGAGCTGCACTGCAATTTACTGAAGTCCTAAACTTTCTGCTTAAAAACCTGTCTTCATCCTGTCCAAATCTCTCTGCTTTCTGATGGTTCAGGTCTGGGCTCAGCCACTTTGCTCCCTTCACATGATGGGGAGGCACAACCCTGCTGTGGGTCTAGACCAGGCTCTGGGCATGGCTCTTGGGCATGTCTGGGCATCTCTGGCTTGCAACTCCAGCTAATTCAGCCTTGTCTTCACTGCTTTTGAAACATTAATCCCAGTTAAGATCAGTTTTCCCACATCTGTGTTTTTCTGGATGGATCCTCAGCCCACACAGCTCAGTCTATTCCATCAGCCCGTCATCTTCCAAATCAAACATGTCAGGAGTGTCTCACATGAGCTGGACCTTGCTAGGTCTAATTTGCAGATCTATGGCAGCTAGATTAAAGTTTGTTAAAAAAATAATAAGTAGAAACTTCAAGGGATCAGAAGAAGTTGAAATTGAAATACTATATATAACCTGTGCTAATCCTCCCCCACTGCCAGCTTTTAATTACTCGAAGATATTAAGAAAAAGCTGTGTTTTGTGCCTGCAGCCTTTAAATACAATTTTAGACTTCCTTAAAGGGACAGCCCCAAGGGAGCAGTTTAAATTAATACTCTGAAATGGAAACCCATTTCTGTTCTCATTCTTCTGCTCATCCATTATGTGCATAATGGTCTTTAGGAAGATTTCTGTTGGCTTCAGCTACCTTTAGATCAGACCCCAAAAGGCAGAGGGCAACCCCAGAACCCATCCAAGCATTAACACTGCCCAAGGTCCAAGGTGGAGCCTACATTTAGATGGATGTGTTGGAGAATTCATGATATTAACTGCAGGAGAGGAAGCAGTGGAGAGATATCCCGGTTCTCAGACTTCCCTGATCAGTTTTACTGTGAGCTCCAAACCCAACATTTCTTTCATGTTTGCTCTGGACCAGGGCATGCTGGACCAAGGAAGCCCTTTCTCTTACATTCTGGTGGTTATGGTGGGATGGAGGCTGGTGAGCACCACTTCTCACTCTTGGATGGTATCACTGAACATTGCGTAAGGCACATCTGAGACCACAGAATGGGAATTTAATTTCCAGGACCAGCAGCCCAGAACCAGAATTTTACAATTTCAAGCCTCAAGGGGTTCATCTTACTTACCATAAAGATTTTATGACCCAAGTCAAAAATCACTCAGCTTTATTCTTTCCTCAGTCATATTACACTCCTTCAGCTCAGCCTCAGGCTTAGCCTGTCTTCCGAGCATCAGGAGCTGTCAAATCCATCCGTGGGCAGGGGAGGATGTGAGCACACGGGACACCAAAGGAGCAGTGGTGTTTCTAGGTCACCAGAGATGGAGGTTAAGGAGCTTACAAACCTGGTAGGCTTATCCTGTGAAATGCCAGCTTTCCCCACACCCACTGACAGAGGAGCTGCTCCATGTGGTCCTGCAAGTCGGCTCCATCAAGGTGGAGAACTCGCATGTGCCATTTCTTTCCCCTTAGATTTCATGATGCTCTGGTGGAGGGGTGTTTCTGCTGCCAAAATGACCATGGTCTCCCTAAACAGAAGGAGAAAGGATGCCAACGAGGCAGATCTCCAGCCTCTGTGTCCTGTGCCCCCAGCCCCTGGCTGCCCCTTCCAACTGGTTCAGTGCTGGCTGAGAAATCATGAGAAAGCTGCAGCCCTGTTTCAGCAGATTTTGAAGCACGTTACTCCCTGGAGCTGTCTCATGGGCTTATTTACTTGTGTGCTTCCCAAGAAGCCACAGGAGGGACTTGAAGCCCATCTGAGTGACATCCTGCCTTCAGTGGGCTCTCAGAGGAGCCATCATCTCTGGCTGGTGCAAGGTTTTACCCAGTGATTTACTGCACCCCAATTCCCTCACAACTCCCACCTGAGGATGTGACCTCTCCTAATAATCTGATGGCTGTGGTGTTCTGGGGGGAAGAGGAAGATAAAAGTAGGTGTCTTTTCCCAAACTGTTATTCTCCTACATGCATGAGCAGCTCTGAAATTAAAGCATTGCAACTCATTCTGCAAGAGCTGTTAACTTTACATCCTAATAGCTTAATTAAGCTGTCTTGATCCAGGTAATAATTGCAAACTTTCTATCTGAGAAAGGTTTGCCGAGTTAAGCAAGAATTGATTAAACATTTATGCTTCTGACAGAGCTGCCTGCCCTTTATTTCCTTCTGTTTGCTGGGAAAAGTCTCTTCAAGCCAGACATCTTCCCCTTGACAGGTTTTATCTCACACCAATTTCAGCTTGTAACCAGTATCACACCGTCGCTGCGTGCTGGGAAATGCGGGAATCGAGTCCGGGCACGGTCGTTCCCTCCGATCTGGGAGTGGGGACAGCGAGGGGAGATGAAACCCAGCCAGTTTTGCATTTACCTTCAAGGATAGTAAGGCACTTTAGCAGCAATAAAAATAGATTTAAGAGCTCGTCAGCAAAATTGCATTAAAGGTGCCCACAGAAGAGGCACGATCCATATTCATCTGCTCTCCAAGAGCGTGCTGGGTCACGCTTAAAGCACAGATAAAAAAAAAAACAACCCTGGTGCAAGAGCTGTTTGCCCATAATCAGGCAGGGAAGGTGTCAGCATCACCCCTTCATGCTCCAACTGACCTCATCCCTCACTCCTAGCTGGAGCATCGGTGATCCAGCACAAGTTGTAGGGCTTTGCCCAGCAACCTGCTCGAGATACCCGCTACCACCTGGGTTAAGGGGTGGAGGATTGAAGCTGGAGGGGTGTGAAGAGCAGATCTTCCTTTGGGGGCATTTTCTGCTTTGTGGGGGGTTGCAGCATTTGGGTGCCATGGAGGAAGGCTCTGTTCTCCAGGAGGTTTGGAGCAGGATGGCTGGGGGCACCCCCACGGCAGCCCCCACCACACCGCTCCCTTCATGTATCAACCAGGTGCTCTCTGTGCAGTGTTTCACAACAGAAAGGGGGGAAACAACAACAAAAAAATTAAAATAAAAAAGAAAGATGAAGGACCTGAGCTGACCTCGAGCTCCTTCTGTTCCTCTGTCCCTGCAAGACCTGATGTGGGACCAGCATGGGACATGCCAGCTCCGTTGGGCAGCCTCCACCATGGTTTTTCTGCATGTTTTATCACTATTGTCCCCAGTTACATTTGTTTCTGGGGTGTAATTTTATTTTTCCTACCATCTAGCTATTTGGACCAAGAAGTAAATAGCTGAGGTTGATATTGCCATGGCCTGCCTTTCCAGGAGCCTTCTGAATAAATTTCCCTTTATTAGACACAAAGGCTCCTATTACTGCACCTTCGTCCTCATTACTCGTGGGTAAGTGCCTGCACAGCCCATCTCAAGTTATGCCTTGGTATTCAAGGTCCTGTGTGTCTCACAGCTCTTGCTCATGTGTATGAAAGTGGGGAGGGAAACAAGACCCTTCTCCAGCAGATGATTAAGCAAACTCCCTGTGTCTGCTGCTGGCTCCATCTCCTGCAAAATCGCTGAGCACCGTAAATTAGAACCTCGTGATGGATCTCCTCGTGCCTGCAAATGAGGATGGTTCCACTGATGAGTGTGTTAAGTGAAAGAATATATTCCCCCTCCCTCTATTTTTTTTTTTGGAGGGGGGAGTGGGGAGAAGACATTTTTAATTGCCACCACATTTTGAATGTTGAGGTCCTCCCACTTTCAGGGGGGATTGGCACCGCTGGCCTAAACGAGAACATGTGTTCAGTGGCATTTTGGAGGGGAAAACACCTGCAACATCTTTTTTTTTTCCCCCATATGCATGGCAGCAGAATTGGGCAGATCTGTGTCTCTCTGAACTGAAACACCCTGGTCTGCAAGTGACATCAAGGGCTGTCTGATGTACAGCTATATCCACAGTTAAATGTTTCCCCTGGCTCTTACTCCTCAAAGGGAGCAGGTGACAGAGCCAAAGGCTGAGTTCACATCCTTGGGTGGGTCACCACCGATCCCTGGACCTCAAAGACCAGCTACTAGGGAGGGCATCTCATGTTCTCCCCACCAGCCCTTTGAAATGCAGGGACCTTCTGAAGTTTCTAATGCTGTGAGACCGGAGTCCTGATCTGTGTATGTGAGTGGTGGGGGTGGGACAGGCATTAGGAGGTTGAAAGGAAGCAGAAAGGCTGAGGTGGGTGTTAGGTGATTGCAGGGAGGAGATGGTCAGAGCTCTGGGCAGAGGAGGGCCTGGGATAACAAGTGAGCAGCAAACAGCCCCTCTTGGCTCTCAGCTCTCACCCCTGTTCTTCAGTATGGGGGATGGGGACTTTGGCAAGCAGAGAAATGTCTGAAATGTGGTGAATTTGAGTGACTTGGTTTGGTTTTCACGTCTTACAGCTGCAGCAACCTCAGATGATGGAGCAAAGCTGGTCGCTGTAGCATCATTTCAGCCCCTGGAGCGGTGGGAGAGTCAAGTGCAAAAAACTGCCTGTTTGTTTAAATTTCAAGCTGTTGAAACGAGGTGGAAGATGAGAAGGGATGGAGGGAAAGGACAGGAGCAGCAGTCGCTTTCCTCTTGTTTGTAGGCGAAGGGAAGAGCTGGCTGAAATGCATGCAGGAGCATGAGAGCCTGAAGAACAAATATTGGCTTCTGCCCCTGCATGAGAAGGAAGCTTGAAGTAGTGGGGAGAGATGCAAAACAAACCCCTTCCCTCCTGCTCACTTCAGCTATCCAAACATCTCACAAGGGGAAGAGTGTTTTGCACCAAGAAGGGGACGTGTCCTGTATTTCAAAAGCCCAAACTGTCCCCTCCTGCCCAAGGAGAAAGTTGTACTGAATGCACTGAGCAAGAACCAGCATCAGGATGGGGAGTGCTCATGTTTGCTGTGTCCAGTGAGGGACAGAGGTAGGGGCTTGGACATGAAGGGAATCAGTCAGACCAAGGAGGAGGCAGGGACCAAGGGCACAGAGTGAATCAGCTCTGTGATCCACCAGCGTTATCCACAGGGGATCATGGTGGGACCATGGCAGGACTGAGCTCCTGTGCAGCTTGGCAAAGGAAAGCATTGGTGGTTCTCATTTAATATAAGTTTTATATTGTATTATCTTATTGTTTCATTTCATTTTATTTTACTATTTATTTTTCTGGCACAGAGCAGTCGGGGTAGAGGGAGGTCTAAGTGCTCACTGTGCCCCATACTGATGAACTGAGGGAACAAAGAGGCGTGTGCCAAGGAGAGCTCAGTCAAGACACTTGTAATATTGGCTGAAGCTGCTGATCAGGTGAGGGCTCAGCAAAACCAGAGCATGAAACCCCAAAATGCTCAGACCTGAGAGACAAGCTGAGCAGCCCTCAAAGATCACCCCATGACTCGGCCCCAAACCAGGATTCCTGTTTCCCATGATGGTGGGTAACAAGGACAACGTGGGATTTGGCTTTACCTCCGTAATGAAGGGGCTCTGAAAGACAGATACTCAGTGTGGAGCTGCAGATGGACCATCTCCTGCATCAGGGAGTGGGCTTGAGCCCCAGGGGCTCCTCTTCAACTGCACATCCCTGTCACTCCCATCCTTTCCCCCTTTGGGCCGTCCCCACCTCCCACCCTCAGAGCCGGCCGCCTCTCAGCAGTCGATGGTAGGAAATCCCGAAGTCACAGCCACCAGCACAAGGCCACCAGGGTTACAAGGCCACCAGGGTCACTTCCACCCATTTAGTATCTTCCCACAGAGTCTATTGATCAGGTTTTACACACAGCAGCACATCACCATAAACCCTCGGGGAGCCTCGCACGCTGCTGATTCACACACACCGGCCCGCGGCCTTCTACAAGCACGAGGGAGCCTGGAGCAGTCCTGGCTTTCCCCCTTCCTGCAGGCACAGCTCACCTCTGTGTGCCACCCCAAAAACAAGTCCAGCACTCACAGATTAACTCAGACACCCCTCCCCCCCAGAGAGAATGCTTGGCTCCCCAGAGCTGTCAAAAAACGAGCCCTTCTCCCAGCATCTCCTTCCCATCACGGTACCCTAAGACACTTGCTGTCCCTTCCCCCTTGAGAGTGGTTGTGAGCCCATCACTGGTACTTTTCTGGTCTGGGAGGGATGGATGCTGCTGTGAGAATTCCAGCTGCTGTTGGAAAGGGAAGCACTGTGAGCACACATCAGTTTGGTCAAGGCATCACAAGAGACCCCTTAGGGAAGGCAGGAGGGGTCTGGGGGAGCATGGCCAGTGGTGGGTGGTGGTGGTAGACGGGCATGGAAAAGATCAGGGGGCTGGGGAATGCCCCCCAGGCTGGGACACAGTGATGGTACAGGGAGCAGGAATGAGCATCAGTGGGATCCTTGCTCCATGGTGGATCAGCATGCTCAGAGGGATCAGCACCTCACTGTGCTGGGTTGGGAGATGAGCCCAGCACATCTCGCTGCTTCCCTGCGAGCAGACAGCCCATGGGGGGAGTAACTCCAGTCTCCTCACCCATTTCCTAATGATTTTGGTTGGCTAATGGCAAAAAAAAAGACTAGTCTGCTTGGCAGTTGGGTGAGAATTGAGCTTTAGAATCCAGCCATCAGGAACAAAATGCAAATAGACACATGCAGGGCAGCAAAGAAGTGATCTGATGCCTTTGATTGTTCCTGCCTGGGTCTCATAAATCACTGCTGCCTCAATCCAGTGCCCTGATTTCTAATTCCTGCCATTACTACTACATTTATCCACTCCCATAGTTGGTTTGAATCTGAAATGTTGGCTTAATGTGGCTCTGATGAGATGGCAGGTATTTATAAGAAGTACAGCAGCAACCTGGATTGTGGAGAATACAGATGTCTTTTCCTGCAAAAACAGTAATAATACAAAAGGAAATAGTGTTTCTGGCTACTGTCAAAGGTAATTGGAACAATTTTTGCAAAAGATTTTATCTTTTCTATAAGCATTTAATTATTTTGATTCTTTTGATTCCCCCTTCCCTCTGATGCTAAATGCTGTGTAGGATACAGGCCTTGGGGGACATACAGGCCTTCACCTGTCTCATCTGCAGGGATCTGATGCAGGATGTGATAGCCACAAGGTCTAAAGCAGACTCAGAAACCTGTCCCTGCTGCCACAAGGACTGTCCTTGGTGTCACACTGGTGTCATCGCTGTGTGAGCTGGCCCTGAGCATCCCCAGTGCCGTGAGCTGGGCTGACATCGGGAATGGTGTCACTGTACCAGGCATCTGCCCTGCACATGATGCAGGTGAGGTCATGGAGGAGGAAACACTGTGAAGGGACTGCAGCCACGTCCCCCCAGCACTGCTCCATGTCCTGACCTCTCCCCATCCCCCCTCTGGCACCCCCATCAACCGCTGCCTCCCAGGCTAAGGAAGGGCTGGTGCATCCCTGTCACGCAGAAGGGCCAGCGTGGATCTCCTGGGATGTCACCCCCAGGTCCAGGCAGCATGGCTGGCATCACCCATGGTCAGGGGAGGGTTTTCCAGTGGTATTGGGGAGCAGGGGGGTGGCCAGGAGCAACCACCACAGGCAGCAGCATCTCCTCCTTGCCACCTGCTCGGGAAGGGCTGACCCATCCGCTCCCCCAGGCACGGCAGAAAGCGCCAGGCTGGCTCATGTTGTCAAACTGAAACAGAAACCGTTTTCTTCTGGAGGCTTCAGAAGGCAAAAAATAAAAGACAATATTTACATTTCCCTGTGATGTGTCACTCTGCGTGGGTTAGTCATCACCCTCCCGCAGGGGCCCTGCAGGTACCCGAGTGACAGGAGGAGGCTGTGACTCACCAGATGGGATACGTCTCTCCAATGTGACTTCAAACACGGGACATTAAAGGGGGATTGTCACATTACAGTGAATATGGCTCTGGATTTCCAAGCAGCAATCCCGGTGCTCTGAGAGCTTCCCCTCAGAACCAGCGGGTTTCACCCACCTGCACTGAGTTGTGTGGCCAGCAGGTTGGGGGAGGGGATTCTCCCCCCCTACTCTGCCCTCGGGAGACCTCACCTG
>VXBZ01006685.1:58462-76112 GCA_013399135.1 Heliornis fulica
AAAGTTCTTTGCTGTGAGAGTGGTGGAGCACTGGAACAGGTTGCCCAGGGAGGTGGTGGATGTCCCTGGATCCCTGGAGACGTTCAAGGCCAGGTTGGATGAGGCCCTGAGCAACCTGATCTAGTTGGGGGTGTCCCTGCTTCTTGCAGGGGGGTTGGACACGTTATCTGGGAGTCAGAGCCAGATCCCCCCACCACAACAGAGGGCTGGACAGGCTCCTTGCATGTGCCAGGATCCACCTCTGTTGGTGTCAAAGGACTTACACTGCTTTGCCCCACCAAAAATCTGCTCCAGCCTCAAACACAAACCCGTCAAAGTCCTCCATAACACCTCTGCCAAAAGCCCAGGGCTGGAGACAGGTCACCAGAAATAGGAGCCCAGCTGGTGGGCAAGGCTTCCCCACTGCCTCAGTTTCCCTTCACCTGCCATCTGCCTGAGCCAGGAGCCAGGGGAGGGAGCCTGGGAGGACATAAAGCACCTTGAGTGTTCAGCAAGAAGCTTGCCAAGCATTAATACCCATATACAGAATGATTAATTACTATTTGCCTGCTATTATTATTTGTTTTCTATCAGCATCCTTGCTCTGGTTCTCCTCTGAATCCAAGTTCTGATGCCAAGCCAGGGATATTTTAGGAAATGCAGATTATATAATATTTACATCTGTGCCACTTGTTTATTCCTCTCTGTCAGTTAATTTTATTACTGCTCCTCTCTCGATAAAGCAGTGATTTGCAGAGCCAAAAGCACGCTACATGTTCTCAAGGATGCACTAATTTTAATAATTAAAAAGCTGCTGCTCTCCATCTGCCCAGGCAGGCAACAGAGAGGGGCAGGAGGGCACTGGGTTGCCCAGAGCAGGAGCTGTTGCTCCTCACCACTGTCCCTGTGGAAAAGACAGACCTCTGACCGGCCACCATCCCCTGACAACTGGAATTTACCCTCCTGGCCTTCTGTTGGGAAATTCCTTTCAGCACTGACTTGATGCTCCCCTAAAACACCATGAGCTTTCACACTGGGTCTGGCCCATGGGCTGGGGGTTTCTCTTGGTTTTCTTGCCAGGGAAGAGGAAAGAGACCCCAGGAAAGGACACAAATCATTAGGGATTTTTTTTTTGAGGGATTGAGAGAGGAGCTAGAAAACTCAGACAGAAATAAAACTGCATTATTCATTGGTCAGACTCACCTTTTCCCTTGACAAAACTCAGCAGTCAAAAATAAAGCCTAGGTTCTGCTCACTGGTGCCCAGCCTGGAGGAAGGACCAGCCCTGGAAACACTCCTCTCTCCATCGGGCAGTGCTGCCCAGCCAGCCCCATCTCAGAGCCAGGCAGTGCTGCCAGCCCACAGTACAGACAGGGACAGACACACAGCCACCAAATCTGGGCTTACCTGGCACTGCTGCAGCAGAGAGCCCACCTGCTGGGGTAGATCACTTCCAAAGCAGACGTGTCCCACAGCCCCAGAGGGTATCGGGGCTGTGGTCCCCATAAAGTCAGTTCTTGGCTTCCAGAGCGTGTCTGGAGGGTAGAGACAGTTGGAGAAGCTGCTCATGGACCAGACCCTGGGGCACCCAGCTGGTCCATGGGCTATTGGGGTGGGCAAGTGATGTGCAGGGGACCCTGGGCAGCCCTGTTTGCGCCAGTACCACAGGACAAACCCACAGACAGTCAGAGGTGGCTCTGAGCATCCCACGTGCCAGAGGATGGTGACACAACCGGACGGTTTGTCACCTTACAGGCCAGGCTGGGCACTCAGTTGCTGAATGAAACCCAGTTCTTGGAGCATTTCTGATCTTTCTGGGTTTAGAAGCATTAACCTCCAGGACTGAAGACATACACATCTGCTCATTACCACTACAGAGCCACCAGCCCTCCCTCCGCCCCGCGCTATCCAGGCGCCGTGTTTGATAGCGGTCCTGTAGGATTCCCTCTCTGATAACAGAAGAGGTATCTGCAGCACATGGGGGACAAAGAAGACAAATAATAGCAAAAGGTTAACAGCATTTCATAATATAACCCCCCCTGGCACTACTACCACATCTAAGCAAGGAGTCTGACTAGCATAACCCAAAGGAAATATAAAAGATGCAAATCAAACCAGGCAGAAAGGACAGTAGGACACGCGGTAGGAGGTATTTCTCTGTGGTGCAAGCTCTTCAGAGGAGCAGATGTCTCCATAACAGCTAGTAGGAAGGGGAAGAGGGAATTTGTTTATTGAGGGGAAAAATAATCTTTTAATTTGGCTCATGGATCAAACTGAAATTTCATCCCCAAAGACCCTATTTGACGGCGTTTCTCCTCACTGGTGCTTGCAGTGGAATGCAGCAAAGGCTGCTTGCAGCAGGTAGGGGTTCCTTGGGGAGGGCAGGTCCCCAGTAAGGGCTAACTGGACCACAGCTCTGCCACCAAATGCAGTGGGGGACACTGTGTGGTGCCTCATCCCACCTATCCACACTCCAGCCTAATGGAGGGTATAAAAAAATTAAAAATTGAACATGATGCATGGCTCCCACAAGACCTGGGTAACTCCTGCCTCTCCTCCTCTCCTGCCTAGTAAGTGCTGCCTTGAAAATCAGGAGGTGATGCTGCTAAGAACATCGAGGGCTGCTTTCTGAGAGAGCCAGGCTATAATTACATGCAATGTTAAGTGCAGAAACATTTCCAAGGCTCCACTGAGACCAGGAGCAAAAGGAGGGGGGAGATTGTTTTAATTGAAAAAACATCCCCTTATCTAAGCAAGCCTGTTGTGTTCCACAGCAAGGCCAGGTGGGTGTCACCGGCCCCCACTGTGATGGTGGCCAGGGCTGGCTGTGGCAGGGACGAGCATCGACCCTCCAGCACAACCAGAAGTGTTGAATGGGACACTGTGACCCACTGCCACTGGCTCAGGTGAGGAAGACAAGGGCATTTCTGAAGGGCTTTGCTCAGAGCCAGCCAGCACAGCTGAAGATCTGGCAGGGAGCCACAGGCTCAGCGGTGCTGCTTCTCCACCCTGCCACCTGAATTAATAAGAGCTCCTGGACCTGCAGCAGGAAGCTGTGTCCAAGCTCTTCACAGTGCTCCCATCTCAAATCCATGCTTAATTTGGCTGGCAAAAAATTAAATAAGTGGCAGAGCACTGCACAGCACCATCCACCTCCCTTCCCTACTCACCTGGGGGCCTTGGGCGGAACACGCTGGAGCCCAGCATCCTCCTGGCAGGGTGACCTGCTCCTGCTGCTGTTGAAATTTGTCAAAAAGACTCTTTTTCTCCAAGCAAGACCCAGGGAGACACATCCCTACTGGGTTCAGGAGCACCTGAGGGTTGAAAACCAGCAAAGAAAGAAAAATCATGGAAAGGGTGAAGCCCCCCAGCACGGGGGGTTGGTGCCCTCCCTGCCTGCACACACAGCCCAGCTCTGCAGCTGCACCCCAACATGGCACAAATGCCCATGGCTGGTGCTTTTCCTTCCCTCACATTTCCCTGGGGACAAACAACAAAAAAAAAAGCCAGAAATCCCTTGTACAAATATTTTTTGGAGCCCTGATAAAAAACCGTTGTGAGCTCTCAAGGGAAAGCAGATGTTCACTCGCTTCCCCCTCCATCCTCCCTGTGGTTCATCGAGCGCATCCCCGCCGACAGGCTGCTGGCACTGGGGCAGCAGCACCCTAAAAATCTGTGGGGAAAAATAGATGGGGCACTGAGATGTGCAAAAATCCCACTACTCTTCCCTTTTTGCTTTAAACTCCCTCAATTTCCAACCAGTTCCCAGCCAAGGCTCCTCCAGTTTTCCACACAGCCTGACCCGACACGCTCTGCTGCTGCTTTGTTAAGGTAAAAAAAAACCCCTTCAAATAGTTTCTGATGGTTGACAGAGCAGATGAAGTGTGCCCACCAACAGCCCCAGTTGTCATTTTATATCAGGGCTGATCAAGATGACTAGTTTTTGCTGTAACCCAGTGTTCAGGCAGCAGTTCCATGGTTTAGGAGATGCTATTGAGAAAAAGAACCAACCAACCCAGTAACTTTTAATAGCCCTCTATCATCACATTGAAAAGTGAGCAGCCTCTGGCACAGCTGACACCACACTGCAGAGACCACTCACCACTTTTCTTAATATCCCATAAAAGCATCTGGTATTCCCCTCCCAGGACCAGCCCATTCCCAGTGATTGTGGTGGGGGAGTTGGTTTTAAGTTTGTGGGTAGGAGTCACTGCTCTAAATGGGAAAATGGATATAAAATACCTGTGTGGGGAGGTGACAGGTGAGAAGTTCCTCCTTTGTGACCCAACTTATACAGGGTGGCTCAGAGGTGATTTTAGAGGAACTGGATTTTCATAAGGTCAGAGAGTAGTGGGACAAGGGGGATGGGTTGAAGCTGGATGAGGGAAGGGTCAGGCTGGAGATAAGGGGAAGCTCCTCATGGAGAGAGTGGTGAGGGGCTGGAAGGGGCTGCCCAGAGAGGTGGGGGATGCCCCAAGCCTGGAGGTGTTCAAGGCCAGGTTGGATGGGGCCCTGGGCAACCTTGTCCAGCTCCAGGCCTGGAGTTTGGTGGCCCTGCCTGTGGCAGGGGGGTTGGAACTCGATGATCCTTGGTGGCCCTTCCAACACAGACTGGCCTGGGATTCCTCTCCTGATCCAAAACTAATCTTCATCTCCTTCCTCTCACATTTACTGGCTTCAGTTATTGGTATTATTAACACAATGGAATAATAATCTGTTATTTTCAAAGAAGGAGTCAACCTGAAACAGAAAAGTTTTAGTTAAGTCTCCAAAGTGGTTTCAACTTTTCCTCAGCAAGAGAAAAACATTCTGCATTTCTTCCCATAAAATCCAGGCTGTATCTGTGCAGTGATATTCCCAAACTCATGTTTAAGGCAAAAAAACCCCAATCTTTGCCAAAGAGTTTTATATTCAGCCCTCACACAAGACCTCTCTCTACTTAGCAAAATGGATTTTTCCCATTTGATAGGAGGAAAGAAAATATCTGTGCTATTATATCACAACAGTCATGCATACATACATGGGCCAAGCAATTTTCCCCTTCAAAGGAGGTGTTCATTTGATGTAAGTTACACAAGGGAAAGTAATGAGTTATGTTAATTGAGCTCATCCTTGCAAATTGATACTGCTCCTGCAAATAGACAAAAAAAAAATCTTAAATATGTTTGCATATCATCTGTATGGAGCTCATATCCAATAGCAACAGGGTCACACTGTGGCTTGGTGCTCTGTTTTTACTGCTAAAGGAAGGGAAACTGCACAGTGACTGACAAGCAGTTTGACCTTCATTATTGTGGGAGATAACGAAACACCCAGCTGGAAGGATGCTGCTGCAGCATCCCTTCCCCTGTACCAGCCCCATCACATCACCAAAGGGGCTCCCTGCTGAATTTAGACTTATTAAGTGCATCCCTGGATGAAGGGACCTGTTTGTTCCCCCACTGCTGCTCCTGCACTCCCCTCCCAAGACCCAGTCTGGTTTTCACCGGGTTTTGGTCCACACTTGAGCCAGGTTGCTCTGGTACAGACCCAGCTTGGCACATCTGAACAATGCTGGGCAGAGAAATCCCAATTATGGCATTAAGCAGTTCTGAGACCAATTACCAGGGCCTGAACTTTAGGAGGCTGTTTAATTGAAGGGAGCTGAAGGGCTTGTGCCTGACTCGGGCGCTGCTGAGCCTGGAGGCTGAATGATATGAAATGAATTTTAAATGGCTTTGCTAACCCAATAGCCTCGTGCCCACAGGGCTTCCACAGCCTGGAGATTTACATGTTGATGTGTGCCCTGTGAACTGGTGCAAGTCTGCATTTACTGTGCTTACTTCTAATATCAATGCATAAAATATACAGACCAAAGAGTTAAATGGATATCACAGAGCTGTAGGGGTTGGAAGGAACCTCCAGAGAACATCAAGTCCAACCCCCTGCCAGAGCAGGTTCCCCAGAGCAAGTCACACAGGTTGGTGTCCATATGGGTCTGGAATATCTCCAGAGAAGGAGACTCCACAACACCCTGGGCAGCTTGGCCCAGGGCTCCGTCACCCTCACCATTAAGAAGTTCATTGGTGTGGAACCTCCTGTGCTCCAGCTTGTGGCCATTGCCCCTTGTCCTGTCCCCNTGGGGCCTGACCAGGGCAGAGTAGAGGGGGAGATCACCTCCTTCCCCCTGCTGGCCACACTCCTCTTAATACACCCTAGGAAATACACATCCAGATATGAAAATATACATGTACTTATGTACACAGGCACACACACCTACAGGGTCAGGTAGCTAGAGAAATGCAGAGATGCTCCCATCAGAGCCAGGGGTACCACTCAAAGGCAAAAGGGTTAATCAGAACAGCCTCCCCCCAGCACTAGAGGCCCCTTGAGGGTACAAGTGCAAGAGGCTTGTGGGGGGATGGCTTTCTGTGGTATCCAGCCCCCCAGCAGCAGTCCCAGGGATGGGGACAGGGTGCAAGGTGATGTTCTTCATTGCAAGGGGTCTCTGCATGTGCCCTCTCAGCTGTGTCTCTCTAGCACATGTCCACTTGTTCCTCAGAGCACCAGGTCACTTCTTTGTGAAGCCAAGGAGGTTTGTGAGACACAGAGTGCATCTAGATCCTATTGATCGAGGAGGAGAAAGCTAGAGATCATTAAGTATTTAAATGGAGACAAATGAGTCTCTGTTGCTGTGACATCCAATAACCTTTCAGCCAGCCACCTTAATTCTGGTAAGTAAAAAAAAAATAAATAAATATCATTTGTTCAACCGGTCATTAACGAAGCCATAAATCATTAGGAGAATAATTCTTCTCAAATTGAATTACTCCTTTCAATTATTTTGCTTTTCTTCCTCCTTCCCTTTCATTCCTTCATTCCCCAAGGAGCTGAGCAGAGTTGATGCATTGGAATTAGGCTTAACCAAGCTGATGCTGCTCAGTAACTTTTGGGCTTCTCTCTTTTCCTCTCTGGTCTCTCAGCTGTCCTTTTTCTCTGCAAAGACTGTGGCAGGAGAAAATGAAAACCACGATGTCAAATCCCCCAGTTTCCCATGAGGATTACTCAGTAAGAGTTTGGCAGTTTAGTTTCTTTTATTTATTTCCCTTTTTGCAGAATGAGCCCTTTTGGAAAACAGAGAGTGGGAGCCTGTCTTTGATTTTATCTTAATGAACACGACTGATCCAACTCGCTCCAGCTCGCAGCCTTTCAAACCTTATCGTTAGACAACGTGATAGAGAGTCACACCGAGACAAGATTTAATCTGCCCAACATTTCTGCACCAGTGCATCATCCCTAATGTAATCTTGCCTTGTTTGCAGCCCAGTGCAAACAAGGGAGGTACAAGTAGCAGGTGCAGAAGCAAAATCTCTTCCAAGTCCAACCATGCCACGTGTTGCTAGTCCCAAGGACCAGCAAGGTCACTCTATCAAGGTGTAAAGGGGGCATCCCTGGGGTAATTTTAGGAAAGGATTTTCTTTTACCTTCTCTGTTTCATATTTCCCAAAAAAAACAACTCCACTTAACATTTGTCAGCTCTCCCCCAAACCCACACCCTGCAAAGCAGAGCCAGAGCCATGTCAGACTTTCCCCCACAAACCTCCTCAGCTCTTCCTTCCCCCCAGCATTCACCGGGGAGTTAATAACAATTTCTCCATTTCATTTCTCATCCTCTGCACCAGCCAATGTCAGCTCTCCCAAGATGTATTTGAAATGAGTTAATTCTTAATTTAGCTGTATAATCCCAGCCTGTTTATATTCATTATTCTTTGCATCACTTCTTAACTCAGTTGAGTTCCTTTCTTTTCATACAACTCAGCCTACTCTCCATTCACTAAACCCTTTGAATCCCTGAATTGAGTTTTTGTTATCCTTACTGGCATTGCTTACACCCTGTCTCTGCCACCATGGCACTTCAGTTTCTCCCCCCTGAGGCTCAGATTTGTGTATGTGCTGCTGTGTGTATGGATATACAATATGTAATTTGCTGAGCAGAATGCAAATTACAGTCGCTGGGAGAATGGCAACCCACGTGTTGCCAAAACGAGCATCAGTGAAATATGGGAAATTAATTTAGCCCCATGAAGTAGATAATTACTATTTTGCAGATTGAGAAAGTAGGGCATAAAGAGATTAAGGCCCAAGGCCCCAATCTAGCCAAAACCAATCATATGCTTAATTTAAGGAGATTAGACTGCTTAATATCAGGCACACGTGGAAACGTTTTGCTCAACAGAGCCAGCGTGGTGTTGGGACAAGGGGCTGGAGGGGAACATGGCTCAGTGACAAAGGGGTTGTGCAGACTCAACTCCAACAAACCTGGGTTGAACTTCAGGGGCTGGTAGTTGCTAGGAGTAAGGAAAGGGACGTCAGGAGGATTTGTAACCTCCAAACACTGTCAAAAAGCCAGTTGAAGGCATCTCGGGGTAAGCAGCCAACTTAGGAAGAGCCCATTTCTTAAACAGTTGTCCCTACAACTGCATCTGAGGTGTCCTCTGGCTCCTTTGGCACAGCAACAGAGTGAACATCCAGCAACTGAGCCCAACCTCAGCTCCCTTCCAGGCTTCACCTTTTATCCCCACCCCACCCATTCCACACCAGCGCTGGGGTGTTGCACACTCACCAGGAGCCACCTCTCCTTCACACACTTTGAAGTCTACTTAGCTGATGATTGTTCCTTATTGCACTTACCCTGGGGACAGCTCAAATCCACTGGTTTTATGCTCCATTAGATTCCAGATACTCTGAGCCTGCTGTGATGGAGCTGCGGCACAGCCCGGCTGGGTCACTCTGCTCCCAGGCATCAGGAGCAGGGCTGGGCAAGCAGCTCACACAGACACCCCCACATCTGCACCTGAATTAATAAAGGTTTTTAAAACTAATTGCTATTACCTGCTAAGATGTCTAAAACACATTGAGGTTCTCAGTTAAGCAGCTCCACTCAATTATATGCAAATTCATAGCCTGATGGTTCATCGGGTTAATCCAGCCACGTTTTTAATGCTGGGTGCTACTGTGGAGGTGGTGCTGTGTGTGTGAAACAGCGTGAGGGTGAGCTTTTCCTCCTCCACAGGTCCTCAAGGCCGGGCAAACCCCCCTCCTCTCTTCCACTCCCACCTGCTTTAGCTGGTTGGATGTTGCAGAGCTTGGGGCAGGGTCTGTCCATCCTCACATCCTCACCAGAGTCAGCAAAAGAGGTTTGTGGGAAGAGAGCAGCAATTAGACATCCTGGGCAGTGTGATTCACTTCTGCCCCTGCCAGGAGGACCCAATGTGTGGCAAGAACAGTCACAGGATGGAACCAGAGGGGCTGAAGTCGGACATGAGGAAGAATTTCTGCCCTGAAAGGGCTGTCAGGCATTGGAACAGGCTGCCCAGGACCATGGTGGAGTCACCATCCCTGGAGGGTAAAAGGCAACGGGTGAGGTGCTGAAGGACATGGTCTAGGGGTGCACTAGGCAGGGTCAGGCTGGGGTTGGCCTTGATGAGATTGCAGGTCTCTTCCAACACAAGTATTCTACTCCATTCATCCCCATCCCACTGAGTAGAACTCAGTGGAAAGCAGGAGCCTTTCCATCAGACATGAAGAAGGCTTGAACAGCCTGGCCTTGGACACAGATGATGTTGGGGGGATACAGGAGAGGGGCTCAGCAGCTTTGCTGATCAGGAATCCTACCCTCCCCCCAGCAACTGCATTGATTTGAAGACTCAAATGCCAAATTTTACATGCTGGCAACATATTTGGTGACCTCTCCCTGAAGTTCCACCTGCCATCCTCAGCTTTGGAGCTGGCCTGACATTTTAATGCTGATTTTTTCACATTTTTAGGAAAGGTGAAAGCATGGTAAGGACATCTCCTCCTCCCACCACAGAGCTGCAGCTGTGGGCTCCACATACACATCCCAAGGAAGCTGCATAAATCATCTATACCCACATTCTTGCACATGTCTTCACACACAGCTCCTCAAGCTGCCTCAGTGATTGCCAAGGCTGCTGTGGTCCATCTAGCCTGTCATATATATTTCAAGCTAATGTGCAAATACAGTTTTACATAAAATACCAGAGCAGAAGAGTTATGCCAGTCTTCTAGGAAAGTAATACCCATCTTAATAAAATGTGTAAATACATATTTATTTGCTAGACTGGAACCAAAGAGGCTGTTCTGGTCTGCTGGAGAAAAGAAATACACATTTTAAGACTGCCTAGGTACATAATCACCTTAGAGAGAGGGGGAAATAAATCATCAACATCATCTTGCTCTCCAGTAAGGAACCCTCCTGAGTGCTCCTTTAGCTCCCTTTGCCGGCAGTGAGCACCCCCAGGCACCACGTGAACCTGCCCAGTGGTAATTAGTGAGCCTGGGAGAGAAACCAGTAACAACCAGTATACATTGTGGTAGGGCAGACCCTTCCTCTGGGCTCTGGAAACGCCTCTGAAAACATTCTGTCCTCGCCCAGCACAGGGCTTTTATAGTGCCACTGATGGAACAAGGTCTCTGCTTCTGTGGAGACAAAGTGAAGGAGAATCGATTGGGTAAGGACACACCGGCTTTCCCTGCCCCCCCCGGCGGCGCCTGGCACACGGGCAGGGAGACAGAGGCTCCAGGTCCCAGCTCCAAGCTGGAGCTTGGGAGCAGCTCCCCCTCCATCCTTCCTGCCTCTGTTTCTGCTCAGGACACAGCAAGACTCCAGGAACTGAGGGGGTCGTGGTCACTCTGCTCGTAGTCCATGAAGGGTTAATGAATAGATGTGCTAATAAACAGCCAGTCGATGGATTGCCGAGCCCTCCAGTCGATATCTCGCTGCCAACGTCCTTACAACCATCTGCAGCAAAAAAAAAACCCTCGTGTCTGCAATATCCTTATAACGGCTATTAATTATTTATTAGCCTTTTAGAGAGTGTTTCCAAGCGGCCCCCAGAATAAAAGGCTGCTGGCTCCTCTTGCTGGCTCCCTTCTCCCCTCACACCCAGGAGGGGTCGCATCGCCACCCTCCCCAAGCCCGGGGCCAGCCAGGAGTAGGGGACAGAACCTTGAACAAGGACACGACTCCTTCATTTTTAAACCCTATCGGCCGTTTCCCGAGCCGGCGAGAACCGTCTCCGCTCCCAGGGGACAGGTGAGACCCCAACCCCGCAGCCCCGCGAAGGCTGCAGCGATGCCGCTCCCGACACCGCGGGGATGAGCAGGGAGCACCCGGCACCGAGGATACACACGGGGAGGGACAAACTTAGCAGCAGCATCGCCAGACTGTCACACTCACACGAACATGTGAAGGACTCCGCGCACCGAGGTGCCCAAGTCGCTATTTTGGAAGAGCCAGAGCGCTCCGGGGCTGCAGACGGGAGGTGCCAGTCTGGGCTCAGTTCGAGGTGATGCCTCTGAAGAGGAGAGGATGAATTATGCATCAGGGCCCAGCTTGGAGATCATCGATGATAAATAATGCTAAGTAGGAGCTCACTGCGTGCTTCAGCTACAGCCCACCCCTACAATGCCTTTTTCTGTCTTTTTTTAAGAGTACTATGGGTTATGGAGGGCAGTTTGATGTGGGAAGAAGCAGTTGTTGCAATTGTTGCTGGAAGATTTGCCTCCTTTTGCAAGGATCCTGAGGGCTGCTCTTCAGTGGCATCCTTTGATCACTGCTCCGAGCTGGGGGCCGAAGGGCACCCCAGAGAACTCAAACACAAATGTCAGGCAGAGCAGGGAGGTCTCTGGGATTTGTTCAAACAGACAAATTCCGTCTGATTTTTGAAGGGGAAAAATGAGCATCAAGCATTGGTCCCCTCTGCCTCTCCCCTACATCTCCATCTCCTGCTGTGCAGGGGGCTCAGCCCTGGATAAGCAGCCCCAAGCAGGAGCTGGTGGGGCACCCTGGGGTGCTCAGCACCTCCCGGGTCACAGTCTCCCCCAGAGCCTGTGGGTGCTTTGCTGTGGGTGCCAGAAAAGCAGTCTGAGAGGATGGAGAGAAAATCTCCTCCTGATGCCCAAAAGACCCAGCACTGGGCAGGATCAGTCCCAAAGCACCAGGTCCCCTCCCTCAGGCACAGCTGCTGCAATGGAGCCATTTCTTGCAAATGAAGTTCACAAAATCTCATTGCCAAAGGGATGGAAATCACCTGGGGTGCAAGGAAACCCACAGGCAGGTGAGACCCCAAAACCTGCACCCACTGCCCTGTGCACCCCACAAGGCTTTGACAAATACTTCAAAAAAACCTCACTCCAGCCCCAATTGCTGCAACCTGCCTAATCCCCACTGTGCCCCTGGCCACCTCCTCCATCCCTCCACAGGCCTGGAGCCCACACCAGCCACAGGCTCTCTCAGATCTACCCTGATGCTGAGGGTGCTGCTGTGCCCACCCCACCGAGCAGCCTTGCACAGCCTAAAAGCTGAGGCTGGCACCAACGGACAGCTGAGCCACACAGCTTCACAGAGCAAAAGGGTTTATAGTCTCTCCCTCCGGATTGTCCCCCACCAGCATCCCCCAAGTGAAACACAGACAGAGGCTCACCACATCTCTGCTCCGTGCTGGGCTGCTTCTAACGCCTCTGCTCTGGCTCCAGGGCAGTTTTGCTCAAGCTAAAATCAGAATTAAGGTCAGCAAGCTGAGCAACTGCAGAAGCTGGAGCACAGCAAAGGTGCTGCCTTATATTGGGACCTGGTGGGGCTTGGGGGGAGGTCCCATCCCCTCTACAGCTGTTGCTTTACCCCCTGACGTGTTGCCTTTCCCCACCTGCCTGTACTTTGGCTTCTCTCCTTTCCTATGCTAGGAAAAGGCAGGGAAGAAGAGCACTTAAGGCTGAAGATCTCTGTTGCTGTTCTTTTATTAAAAGCAACACAAAGTCATTGATACCTCTTGTCTCTAAGTGGTGACATCAGCCCTGTTGCAAATGGGACCCGTTACAAACACACCCACACAGAGGTTTGGGGTTATTTTCCAGAGAAGCTTTAGGGCTGGGCATCTCCCATGGGGGAGGTGCTGGTACACATCCCATCACTCAATTTACCCATTTACTGAACAGACATAAGGACTCATAACCACTTTTGTGTTTTGGAAACTCTGAAAGTTACCTGAAATGGGGTCAAATAGCATCATTATAATTAATCACTCCTAATGACCGCTTGCAAATAAAGGATCAGGCGGTTCCATCGTGCCCAACCCCTGGCCCTGCCCCAGAAGCTGTGCACGAGCTGAAACTGGGTGATTACAATTCTGTATTTTCTTATCAATCCATTGTCATTCCTGAAAACCAGATATGAAGATACAACCCTTTCCTGGACGAGGATTTATTATACCACGGTGACAGCGAGAGTGTGGTCCAGGGGGCTCTTTGTGTGGCTGTGGATGAGGTTTAGACCTCAACAACAAACTGATGGGGTTGAGGGGCCAGGACACATCTCTCTTCTTTGGGCAGGTTGGCTCTGAATCACTTTGCTCCCTTTTGTTCACCATCCCAGGAAAACAGAGAATCTCTGCAGGCTCCTTCTATAAATATAAATAAATTCTTCCACGGCACTGGGCAGGAGAGTTTTGCACCCAAGAAGCAAAGCAAAGGAAGCATTGAGAGTAGATTTTTTTTTCTATCCATGCTGAAAAACCTCTTGCCCCCACTGGTCAGTGGGAATTTTGAGCCAGCACCAGCTCCAAGTATTTAATCATATGTGACCTCTCCAAAGAAACACGGGACATTAGAGGCAGAGGTAAGAGCAGAGCCCAGGAGTCCTGACCCCTACCTCCTCCCTTTAACCACAGGACAAAGCTTGCTCTTGATGGGAAGCAAACAGGTGAGACCTGGAAGAGAGCTTTGCCATGAATTGCAAATGTTCAGACTATCGCTCAGAGTCGTGGTGTTAATCCCAGTTTCTCCTGGTTTCTGCTCTTCCCTTGTTTCTACTCACAGGGTACGTGGCCTTGCAAGCGCCACGGAGCCCACACCACCAGGGTGTGCACACTTGCAGTCGGTATAGAGCAGTGAGAGGTGTTTTGGGAGCCCAGTCTCAGCCATCACCACCCACGTGTGAGGTTTATTCTGCTTGACCAGTACATGTTGCTTGCTGGGACTGGGGGAATCTTCATTCATCCCTACAGACTTTTAAGGAAGTTCAACCTGCATCTTCTATAAGTGATGCCAGAGGTGCTGGTCCTGCCTGTGGGCAGGAGGATCTGCTGCCTGTGACCCTGTGATTTCCCCATAAAACCTTCATAACCCAGAATGAACTGGGGACTTCATGGTATGTCACAGTCACCTCATTGCCTCCCTTGTCAGATATTTTTAAGAAAGCTCCCAAGAGCCTGGGGATCACCAGTGGTTTGTCTCTGGGATAACTCACAGAACCATCTGACCCTCTGAGGATGAGGCCACGGTCCTGATGCAATAAAACATGAAACATAACACGTTTTTCCTGGGGAAACCTGCCGAGCCTGGTGAGATCTGGGGTTAAGGAGGTTGAGGCTGCATGACACAAGCAAAATCATCCTTTAGAAGATGCATTACTGGAGCAGTTTGTCTTGATGGGCACTTTGCTTTCCTGTGCATTTCTGCAGAGGGTGTGGGGAATTGACTCTGTTTCAACTACTTTAATTAAACTGAGTTAAAATCCATCCAAGCAAACTATCCTGCTATGCCTACACGAAATCTGTTAAACCAAAAACCCCAAAATACAATGGCTCTTCCTTTCTGTCAGGTTTTACAGGATTTTCTCTTTGAAAAGGGAGGCTGAACAGCTCGTTCTGCACTAGTTACATCCCAGCTCCCACTTTGAAGGTTTTTATTTCAAATGGATCTTTGTTAAACAACCAGCCTGAAATCCTGCCTTCTTCATTCATCCTCTTAAGGAGCTTGACTGACACAACTGCACCAGCACAACCCAGAGAGCGAGATGGAGGGTGGTGGGAGCAGGAGCAGGGACCTGCATTGAGGGTCCCACTTTCAGAGTGGAAAGGGAGATGTGTGCATCAGTGTGGACCTGGAGCAGGTCAGTTCTGGTTGCAAACAGCATTTAATGTCTTCTCTGATATGACCATGTCAGTCACAAGTGACTGATCCAATGGATGTAAAATGGGAAGCTTCTCCTGCCAAGCACAAAGGTTATTTTTAATTTATTTATTTTTTTCCTCATGAAGGAGGCTCGTTTATACACCCTTAGCCATATGTTGGGTGTTGGTGGGAGCTTGGGGTGGGCTGGGGTAGGTGTGATGGAGGCAGCTGCCCTGGTCTCTGCCCTACCCAAGGAGCACAGGGATGCAGGATGCTGCACCTTCTCATCCTTAGTACCATGGAAAGCTTTGGGAGCCATGCAGGGAAAGACTCTGTTTTTAAAGATGAGGCATTAGGATACATTTGCTGCTCTTACTGTGCTATGTGCCATTTCCAAAGGGTGTAGGGACAGGTTCTGATGCAAAAGGAAACATATGGGAATTAAAATATGCCAACCACTGCCGCTGCACATCTCTTAGTATCATCTTATACCAGCAACCTCTGCTGGGGAGATTTCCAGGAGGATTAAACTGAAAAAACCTTTTCCAGCATCTGCTGCTTGAAGAGAGACGGTTGCTATGGGAACCACATCTGGCCTATTCACATGAGTTTTATAAGGAAAGAAACAAATAAAAAACAAAGCAAAAACAACACACGCAAAAGAGAGGTGACTTTGTCTGCCTTCATCAAAGAGAGAGTAAGAGTAATAATGAATAATACAGCCTGGCTGTTTGTTTATGTACTCGTGTTTACCACCCAGCCTCCCTGGGCCTCCTCCCAAGCCGGGGGCTGGCACAGGGACAGATGGGCGTCAGTTCAGCAGCGAGCGGAGGAGCCCAGGCGAGAACACGCGTGTCGGTGCGTGTGCCGTGGATGGCTGTGGGCTGTGTGTGTGGCATGGGGACACAGGAGGGGCAGGAGGGCTCCAGCAGCTGAGCACTTCCAGCACCTTGTAGAGTTAGATGGATGCTGGGGATGTGCTGGGGTTAGGGCTCTAAGCCCTCCAGGACCAGAGCAGCCCATGGAGTCCACCAGCTCCCAGCCGTGGGGTCCCCTCTTCATCCCTCCATCCCAAGGCAGTGAAACCTGATTGCCATTGTGGGACCCCCTGGTAAGGGGCTGGTGGGCTTCTCTGCAGGGCTGGGGCCAATGGAGCCTGGGGGGTAATTGGTGTAATAAAGTTTTTCCTAGGAAAGCGACTGATACAGGTCAGGATGACCCCAGGGATTTGAGCGATGCTCCTAAACCAGTGTGCACTCCTGAAGCATTGGGCTGCCTTCAGCACACTCAAATGCTCGTTTCTTGCTTCAGCCCAGCATGCTACAGGGCTGGGCCATCATCTTCCCACACTGGGGAAGCAGAAACCTTGCAGGGACGGGCATGGGATGGGCCCATGCTGGGGGAGGCACCAGCCATCCTCCATCTGTTCTCCACCAGCCCTGGTGTGTCTGTGGGAACAATTTCATTTTTAACTGCCTGATGGCACTGCAGAAATATTGATGGATGTTCTTTGCAGATGATCTTATCAGCTTGATTTGTATTTCAGAACAGAACAGCAGGTATCAGTGATGGCTCCAGGCCACTTGGGTCAAGGTCTGGAGGAAGTCCATGATGGAGACAGGCAGCCTCCATCTGGGAACGTTCTCATGACGGGTCACTGACAGCTAACTGGTTAATTGTGGCAAAGCACTGGGAAGAGGCAGAGTTTTGCCAGGAAGCTGGTGCCAGCTGGTCAGACTGGTGCCCACCCAGTCCAGCACCTTCACACTGGTGGCACCATGAAGCCGGGCCCCAAGCACCGGCAGCCCCGCTGCCACGAATCCCAGGCTGGAGAAACGGCTGCACACAGAAGAGCAGGAACTTACTCAAGGACATGGAGTACATTCAGATCAGGAGGCTGGTCCAAGCCTGATGCATGCTGGCTCCACCTGGCTGAGTGCCCCTGCGGGTCACTCCTCCTTCCCACCCACACAGGTGGTTCTAAGGCCGAGGAGATGCTGTGCCACAGCTGAACCAGGGCTCCTTTCTGAGCTCAGAGGAGCAGGGTCATCTCAGAGACCCATTCACCCCAGCAAACCCCATTTAGGCCCAGCCTACATCACTGCTGTTCTCAGGAACACACACGATTTACCATCTGGCCTGGTGCTCTTTATGCTCTGAGCTTGATGCAAATCAACATAGCTCCACTAATTGCCGGGATGCTAATGCTGCTCACACCAGGACACGGTCCAGCTCATCAGGCTGGTGCCAGCTCTGCACCAGGCTGCCATGAGAGCAGTATGAGTGTCCTGCAGCCTGTGAGACACCATTGTCCTCTCCATCCCGGTCCGTGGCTCCCTGTGTGAGATTCACTCCCCTTGGGATGCTTACAGAGCCTCAAAGCTGACAACAGCTCCAGCAGTGGGAAAGGGAACAGTGATGTAAGGAAGGAACTGGAGCCCAGCAGCTCAGCTGCCCCAGCACAGGGAGGAGGGAGAAGGTGGTGATAGACCCGTGTTGGGTGAGTCTTCCCCGGGAGCAGATGGGCTGAAATCCTCCTCCGGCAGATACAGACGGGGAGAATACGGGAGTCGGTGCAGTGTGAAAGCCGGTGCGAGGAAGCGCTGCAGCAATTAGCACCCGAGAAAACGGCAAAGCACCCCCCGGAGGGTGCCTGCCCGCAGCCCTCCTGCCCACCCCCTGCCTCCCCCCGCGGGCACGGCGTGGGGCTGGCGCTCGG
>VXBZ01006685.1:76148-90245 GCA_013399135.1 Heliornis fulica
GGGGATGCTGCCCGGAGTTGTCGCTCGGGGGATGCTGCCCGGAGTTGTCGCGGGGAGTTACTGTTTCGCCTGCAGCAGAGAGACTTCACTCTAACAGTTAAAAATGACTCTGTCACTGCAAATCTGTAGAGCTGTGGTCGAGCTGCAAAAGAGGAGCCAATTTGGGAACCTGAAACAAATGTATTCCCGTGGCTGGTGATTAGGAAGCGGTTCAGATGAGATGTCAGGAGCTACATGTGTCTACGCCGGCTCATGGCTGTGAATCCTCAAGCATCCTCCCCCAATAACCTTCCCTTCTTTATTTTGGTCTTCCACAGCTGATCAGCGATTTCTTTTCCCAGCACTTAAAACAAGAGAAGAAGAAATTTCAGGGCACTCTGCTGGACTTATTTATTTACGTGTTGCCTTGTGCTGTGTGGAGGAAAAACATCCTTTTACCTGCTTAGACCACCTGGGACAAAGGCCAGCAGCAGAGCTGAAGCCACCCCCACATCCCTGTGGAACGGGTGATGTAGACAGGAACCAGTTTTTAGTAGGCAGTGGCTGTTTGGGTATCCCAGGTGCAGGCAGGGAGGATGAGGAGGCACCTGGTCCAACTCCCAGTGCTCGCTCAGCTTTGCATCCCACACCTGCTCACCACACTACCACACATTGTCCAGCTGTGAGGGACACTACTGTGAGCTGAGGGGGATGTCACCAGCAAACCTTGACCAGAACCCAGCCAGGCTTGTGAAGAAATGACCCACAGAAGGAGCTGAGGGCTGGCAGCGAGGATAACGCCCGGCTCCACAGAGCCACAGCCAGCCCAGGGCTGAACCCTGCTGCCAGCTGGCTTTAAAATACCTGCCCTCACTTTCCCCTTTTTTTTATTATTTCTTATTCATCAGCTGTAGCATTAAATCCTTCAGGAGTATTCCACAGATCCCCTCTGAGGACGAGGCAAGGCAAGACAGCAGCTCTCTGGCTGCCCCAGTGTTTGCCCAGCCCTGATTTACGCCCCTTCCCAGGGAGCACATGTCATATATTAGGGCCAAGCTCACGCTGCTCACCACAGCAGTATTTCTCCCTCTTTCCTGAACCATGGCCTATTTTGGAGCTAATAAATCCCCCTGGCAGCCTGCCAGACTCCTCCCGTTCAATCCCAAAGAGGGGGAAAGGAAGAGGGAAAAAAAAAAAACCAAAAACAGGGAAAAGAGCCCCTCGCATCACTATGGCAACCTGCTCTTCCCTGGCACTGCAAAACCCTGGAGTTCCCACTCCCCATTCAGCAGTTGGATTTGCTCAGGAGATGATGACAGGTGAGAGGTTGTGCTTCAAAGCTTGTTTTATGCATCCTCCCTTGGGCCTTCCAGAGCCATGGGCCTGGAAGGCCCAAGGGAGGATGCTCTGCTTCCCAAACCCACACATCTACCCACTGGACTACTCTCCAGTGGNCTACTCTCCAGTGGGTAGATGTGTGGGTTTGGGAAGCAGAGCCACCTCCAGGGCAGGGCTGGGCTATTGGTTGGCCAAGCCCTGGGGTAGCAGATGGGGTCTGTAGGGGCACGGCCCCACTTGGCAGGAGACGCAGCCATCCCCGGTGTGTGCTGGTGCAAATCAGCCTGTGCCACAGCAAAACCCTTCACACCCAGCACAACAGGGACTTTGGAGGCTGGTGAAAGCCATCAGGAGCTGAGTGGTGAGCTGAGCTGTCCCACTGCTCGTCCCAGTGCCCTTGAGTTCCAGCATGTGGGGTTGGCAGCAGCCTCTGCAGGCTGTGGGGACGGACTGCTCCAGCGGATGCTCCAAAGGCCATGCCAACCTTCATTATGTCTCATTTGTAGCTTATTAGCAGCCCTGCTGTGTGGCTAATAGCCACTTGAGGTGTAAAGGAGGGGACTGTGCTCCGTGACAGGGCAGTGGGATGCTGGATGGTGGCCCAGAATCCCAGGGTGCAGATGGGAGCGGGGATAGGAAACGTTACTCATCCTCACGGATCTCAGATGATGCTACAGTGAACCCCAGAAGAGCTTCCCCCCTATGGAAACACCCACCTTGGACAGACCCTCACCCAGAGCCGACCATTTGGGCTCTGCCACCATACTGGCTCATCTTCATCACATGAGAAGATGACGCCCTAGGCCCATGCCAAAAAAAAAATTGCTTTTGCATCACAGCCCAGGCAGCCACGTGTTACTCATTTATTTCATACCCCCACATTTGCAAACCCATTTCCTCGTTCTGCAGGCAGAGGGACAAGTGAGCACAGCTGTTCTTGTCCCCAGATGGGCTCTAACACTGTGCCCTGGCCCGCTGGTGTGCCCGCAGGCAGCTGCCCGAAGGGGCTGCCACGCCGAGCCCCTGAATTCCGAGTGTTAATAAAGCTGGTTCCCTCCACTCATTCAGGCAAACGAGATGAAAGGCATCCCCAGCCCTCCAGCAGCCCCGAGAGCATGGCAGGGGCTGGTTTTCCTGCAGGTTTGATGACATCTCTTGGGCAGGGAACGCAGATGTCACGGCTGGTTCTTGGTGCCCATCCAAAATGAGCAGCGTTGAAGGCAGCGAGTGGGAGTGCAAGTCTGGATGCCATTCCAGGGGTTATCATTATTTAATTGTTGGTTTAAGTGAGTGCAAAGACTTGTGGCCCTGAAAGGAGCTGGATTGGCCATCCATTGTTATGTGAGGTGGCACCACTGCAGGGTGCTGGGCTGATCTGGGGGCTGGGACCTGGCACATACAGCACCTTTCTAGGAACCTAGGAACAAGTGCCCCCAGATAATGAGGAGAGAACACTTCACTCCTCCCCAGTGCTGGCCTTTGCCAGAGTGTTGCATTTCTGCAGTGCTGCACATCATCATTAGGTCTCAGCCCCTCTGCCTCAAATAGTTGAGTGGACCTTTACCAGGAGGGAAACTGAGGCACGGCCAGGAATTGCACCTCAGAGCTTCCCCTTCCCACCTGACCTCCACAGCCCCTGTGACCGAGCTGTCCCTCACGGATTCATGCAAGGCAGAGGCTGGATGCCCCATCCCATCCTACCCCTGCAGCCACCTCATCTCCCCGGGGCTGTTTCCTTAATGAAGATTAAAGAAGTGCTGCTGCAAATATGTCAGTCATAAAACAACATAAAATAATAAAAGAAATAAAGTGCTCCAGCTATCAGCGCGAGTGGAAATCTCAATTAGCAAATATATCAATCATTGATGACATCTTAAGTAGCGTTTACAGTGAGAGCGTTACAAAAATGATTTGCAATTACAGCGCTGCTGCGTCTCTGCCGGGGGCTGAGCTCCCCGGGAAGCACCAGCCACGCTCCCAGCCCGGCGCAGAGCTGTGGGTTTTCCACCCTGGGTGGGATTTGGGATAAAGACTCTGCAAGCCCAAGAGACCTCGGTGCCTTGGGGGTTGTCACCTGAGCTGTGGAGGCTGTCAGGGATGCTGTGGCACAGCTCACCGGGGGGTAGATGGTTCAGGTTGCTCCTGCCGCGGGGCTCAAGGGGCTCAGACAGCATTGCCAGGGACTGTCCGGGGCTGGGGGTGGGCTGATGTGCCCACGTACCCCCAGCCACAAGCTTGGGATGGAGGGAGCACACGCAGATGGGTCTCACCCAGCTTTGTTTCAGCAAAACCCGGGAGGGGTTTTGCTTTGCAAAGCAACGAAGGCTCGGGAAGAGGACAGGTCCCATCTGCTCGTTCCTGGCTTTGGTACAGGGGGATTTAGAAGCCCTGTGGCACTGGCTGCAGCGAGTGGGATAACGGTCCAGCACACCCTGCCAGCATCACCCTGTCAGGAGCCCACCGCCTGCCTGCCCCCACCTGCCCCGGTGTCCCCTCCACCATCCCCAAGCCGGGGACCAGCCCGCTGGGGACAGAGCCAGAGATGATTTACAGCTCCACTGCTAATGCCTAAGGCTCGGGATAAAAAAAAAGGATTGGACAAAGGCGCTGGAACATGCACAGTCATTTATGAATATTACTAGATTACAGGCGGCTTACAGGCTCCCAGCTGGGATCAAACCCCTCCAGGCAGCCCCAGCGAGATGAGGATGATGGCATGTGCAACAGGAGGAGTAAAGCCTCTCCCAAACCTCCTCCAGCCCTAAGAAGTGTTTCTACACACACAAAAAAAAAAAAAAGAACCAACCCCATTGTTTGTTCGGTGGGTTTTTTTGTTTGTGGCAACAGATTTTGTTGGATTTTGCCCAAAGCCCCAGCTGCAAACATCCCATTTTGAGGATCGATTGCAGCAGTGGGAAGAATCAGAAAAGCAGCTTCTCCTTGCAGAAAGACAGAAAAAGGCTTTTTTATTATTATTATTAGAAATCTCAACAACTCTCACCCAAAAAATAACCCAAATTACTGAGAAAAGATTCGGCTTCTTTTTGCTTTCAATCCCTCCCCTGCACAAGGCTGCACGTGTTCCTGCAGACACTTCTCCGGAGTGGTTTAATCACCCGTGGAACAGATGCAAGAGCTGAACAGGAGGAAGCTGAACCAGGCAGAGCACAGTGAAGCCAGAATGTTCCCGTGTCCCCTCAGCTCCCTGGGGCTGCACGACCTGGGGGGGGTGCAGGGCTTGCACGGTGTTACCACACATCCTTACGCAGAGCAGAGGGGAGCAAGCGCAGCAAAGCTCTCCTCAGAGTGCCCTTGATGTCCTGGGTACCAGCAGTTTTCTGGACTGATGAAGTCTTTAGCTTCAGGGTTTCATGGTGGGGAGGATGGAGAGATTTCAGGTTTCCCAGAGCATGTTTGGAGATAGGAGACCGTGGTGTTGGTGGCACTGTCCCATCCCTGCCTGGCTCCTTGCAAGCGCTCCCCGTGCCTGCCAGGGTGAAAGCAGCTCTGCTCACCATGCAGCCCCCTCCCAGCTCAGCTGCTCTTCCACTCATCCACAAGTTCAGAAAGTTTATGGTAAATTTGCCCTCGGTGGTTGGTCTCTTTACAACCCTCTCCAAGGAATGGCAGTGATCAAAAGAGAGAGAAATTATTCAGGAGAGTGTAACAAGGAATAATGCGTCGGCGAGGGGAGACTGGGAGATGGGAAGTGAGAAAGTAACAGGAATAATAATAATGATTCTCTCCAGGTGAGTAATTTTCCCAAGGATTTGCTTTCTGGAGTGAAAGGCTGAATGGCTGATGGAGGCTGAGGGAGCCCAGGTGATGGGGCAGCTTTGGGATGGCCCACAAAGCACAGCAGTGCTGGGCTGAGCTGGTTTGGGGGTGTTTCTGGGTGCCTCTTGCCAGGCTGTGCTACCTGCCCGTTCCCAACCCTCTCAAAAAAGCTCCATGAGAGCTCCATGATTGGCTTTGGGCAGCCTCTGGTCATCCACATCTCCGTGAGGGATGCAGGCTGAAGGCCAGATCTCTCTCCCAGAGGGCCTGATCCTGCTCACACGCCGGGGCAGCTCCGATCTGGCGGCGTTGCTGCGATTCCATTAGCACACAGGCACAGCCGCTAAATTACATTTAATAAATACCTAATGAGGAGATGACAGCCACTTCTGGACTCTCAGCAGTCCCTTTGGTTATTCACAAGCTCGGAAAAGTACAACTCTGCTTCAATAATTGATAGTCCACTAATGCAGAGCTCAGGGGTAGAAGGGGCCCCATTAATTACTGCTGGGCAGCCGCACGGCTCAGGCACCAAATGCCACCGAGCGAGCGCTCTCAAAATGATGCTAATAAATACAGCATCTACACGCTGCAAAGCAGGAGAGGGTTTTGCCTGCTCCCTCCAGAGAGGGGCTGGTGGTCCAGGAGCTCAGCAAAGTACTTCAGCAAACTGCAATTAAAATGTAGGTGTTGCAGGAAAACTAACGGGAGTGTTGGTGCGTGTTGGCAGGAGGGTTTGGGGCCAGGCATGCTGGTCCCCAGTCAGCCAGCCCAAAGCCATCTGCTGCTGTACAGCCCCTGCTCCAGGGTGGAAATGGGTCTGAGAGGGCCCTGCCATGTTTTTCTCTCTTAGAGCAGGGCAGTAATCCTTCTGGAGTGCTTTTTGAGCCACTTGATTTACGGCCAGCAGCTGGTTTTTAGCATGGTCCTGGGGCTGGAGATGTACAGCTCCCTCAGAGCCAGGTGCAAGGTTAGGGAATAAAATGGGATTTTTGTGGAGTGGATCATCCAGTAAAGAGGAAAACTGAGACAGAAAGTGAGGAGCTGCTCTGCAAACACCCAGGACACCGAGCCCCATGTCCCTGCACTGCGCCCCTGGCAGTCAGCCCAGCACCACGCTTCTCCCACTCGATACAAATGGAGAAATCTCCATCCACAGCAAGGGAGGGAGAGAGATGGCCCCAAGTCCATCAAGAGTTATGGAGCAAATGATCAAAAAGTCATTGTAAATCCAGTGACATTAAACCCTACACTTCAGCAATGTGCAGGCTCTTCCCAAAGCCTTCCCCTGCTGCCCAGTGAATCTCAGGGTAATTCACACAGCACCTGCCAACGAGCCAATTTTCACCTTTCAATGGGGTTTTTAGGAAGTTTTGATCAATGGGATTTTCTGGGATAAAGGGGGAGAGAGGGTGCAGCGGGGGCAGAGCCCTGGGTGAACCTGTGGAGCCTCAGGTAGGTGATGGGCTCCTGGTAAGGTCAGCAGAAGCCGGAGCTGCGATGGATGTGACCCTTCTCCCTCTGCCACCAAGGGCTGTGCTTGTATTTCCATGAGGAAAAAATAAAGCCATTGTTTTTAGGAAAAAGTGAAGCTCAGGATGCAAGAGCAGGTCTGGAGAGGAGAGGGCCTGCAATGTCCCCATGCCAGCTACGGGGTCCCCTGTCCCCCTGGTGACGCGGGCTCAGGGCCTCCTGTATCCCCAGTGCCTCCACACTGTGTGTGTGTTCTCAACCCTCCTCCTCCCAAGGGAGGATCTGCCCTAACTGCCAGCAAAGACCTTGGCAAAACACCCCGTGTTTGGAGATGGGAAGGCACAGCAGAGCAGAGATTAAAGGAAAGTAAACAGTTCCCTCTGTGAGCCTGGGGCTGGCACAGTGAAGGCGATGCCTCAGTGCCATGGAGCCCTGCAGCACTTCCCCAGGAGCATCCTGCTGCCAGCGTGTGCTGGGGCTCTGCACATCCAAGAGTCTCCTTCAGGTCTTCCCTGGACTTGACCATCCCTTAAAATTCCCTTTAAAAGTTTTTAGCTAAAGGATCCAACACAAACCACTCACTGTGGGCCCGGGCAAGGTGTCCTGGATGAGGAGGAGGTTAAACAATCAAGCCCTGCACATCCACACACATTCCCACCCAAGATGGGGGAGTTACTCATGTGTATGCATAAAAATGGCTTTTCATTAGGAGCCCAATAATACCTCAGCCATATGGTGCTGTATTTCCCATCCACACTCCAAGCACAGCCCCTGTCAGCTCTGAAAGCTTCTAGCTAGAAAGAGGGTGGAGGTGATAATGGATTTTCAAAGAGACAATTATTTGCTGCCTCTGTCGTGATGCACAGGGCAATGGCAGATGTTTCTGCTGTATCCTGACCCATTTTGGATCCTGATGAGGTTTTGTGGGGGCTGCCTGGCCTGTGCAGAGTTTGCAAAGCCAGTCTGAGCATCATCTCTATCTGCTTGTGTTTGGGGCTCTGGAAGGGGCAGGAGCTATTTACTCATTTTAGGGACAGCTGAGTTGTGGTGGCACTGCTGGGGGTGGTCCAAGGTGATGGGCTCGCTGGCAAAGTGGCCAGAGGGCGATTCTGGATCCTTCCAGCAACAGGGATAGGGCCATGGGGAGCCCCATCCCAGCCCCTCACAAAGGGAAACACCCACAGCCTGCCCTTAGCAAGGTCTGTGCCTTGGCCTAATGGAAGAGTCACATCAGTTCACTCAACTGATTAGGAATAAGCCAGACCTACTTCACACCTGTCCCAAGAAAGTCTTCCCAGGCTTCACTGTGGATCAACCTTTAAGTAAAGACTCTGTCTGGTTCTAAATCTCCACTTAGAGCTGTCACAAGGGGCTGTGCTGCCTGTGCTGGGTATGTATCCACACATTTTAGGGGCAGGGAAAGGACCTGATCCTTTCCCTGGGAGGGGAGTCAGGGGGCTGGGGTTGGCTGAAGGAGCCGTGAGGAGCTGTGGAGATCTCCCCAGTGCAGCCCCAAGTCACCATCCCTCTGCCCCAGGCAGCTTTATTCCTGCCAGCACAGCAGAACTTCGTGGTCAGGGTTTTAAATGTTTCCTGGCTGTGTCCTGCTTGGATGCTCTTTAAATCTCCATCCAGCTGAGGAGTGTCACAGCACATCTCCAGCCGAAAGGGAGAGATTTACAATCAACCCATTAGAAGGAAAAGCAGAGGAGGCAGGATCCTCTGGCCACCTCTGGCTGCTCAGTGAGGGAGCACAGCTCATGAATTTGACAAATCCTCCTCCAGATCACGCTCAGTCCCACCTAATGCTCAGATGAACGGCTGGTGCTTCGGCGGGGGGAGGAGAGTGGACGGGAGGGCGCTGCTCTGGGGAGCTATAACAGGAGAGGGGCGATTCTGTGGTCAGACAAGGATGGATGAAGCAAAGGTGGAGCCCAAGCCCCACATGAGCATCCCAGCAGGTGCCTGGCCCTCTCCTTCCCACACCACCTGCACTGCAGACCCGAGGCTGTGCCTCCTTGAGGAGCTTGAATCCCTGCCAAAGTCCACAGCCTCTGAGACACAGTGTGCAGAGGTCTTTGCCCATCCCTGCAAGGTGAACCCTTGGCAGGCAGCCTGGGAAAGGGGTTCCTTAAGGGATCAGGGTCCCTTAGGGGATCTGGGTGATAAATCACCCCACGGGTGCTCGGTTGCAGCACCTGATGCCAGGTCAGCAGCTCCCAGACGACCCTCAGCACCTGCAGCCCCGTGTGGATGGGTGTCCCTGTATCACCCCCAACTCTGCATCACCCCCAAGCCCTTGCAGGAAGCCTTGTCTGGGTGAGTAATTCTTAAGGATCACACTCTGGTTCCTGGGAGATTATGAGAGTTTAGGCAAGCAGATGCCTCCCCAGATCAGCCTCCTGCTCAATTAGCATCAGCTTTTTACAGCACCGGCAAGCTGCCGGCTGCTCAGGAGCCCCTTCCCAGAGCACACCCTTCTGCTGGGCTTTAAAAACGACTTTGCAGTGTAATAAACAGCCTGTGTCAGCCACAAGAACAAATGGTTTAGGTTTCAAGACCCCAGAGGTGCTGTGCTTTATGCACAGCAAGGTAGGTTGGCTGTGGAGAGCAAAGTGCTTGCCAGGGGCACTGCCAACCTGCCTGGGCACCGCTCAGCAGGGCAGAGACTGGTCATGGGGGTGGATTTCACTGCCCCTCCTCTGAGAGAAACCCGGGGGATGTGTATTGTCCCATTTTCCAGGGGCAGCAGAGGGAGATGCAGACCCCAGGAACACAGAGCTCAGTGTCTCTTCAAAGCCCCTGGCAAAGCATGACCGGGTTAGCACAGGACACCTCTGGCAGCCTGAGGAGGGGACAAGGTTTAAGTCCTGGCTTTCATTGAAACCCATGTAGGACTGGTGCTCCCTTCTGGCATGTCCCCTGTCCCCATGAAGGGACATTAATGGGGGTCTAACAGCCCCCATGCTGACAGGAGCTGCCCCTCTGTGACCTGCCCGTGCTGCCACCCAGAGATGCTGCTCCCGAAATGCTCCCTGACTTTCTGATGCAAAGACAGCTATAAAATTGACATCTTGGTCCAAAACAGCTCCTGCAGCATCACAGGGGGATGGACAGGGAGACTCAACACCCTCCCAAAATGCAGAGCTGCAGGGCACAGAACCCAGACACCCATGGGACCAGCCAGGTCCCAGGGGAGCCTTTCCATGTCCCCTGCTTGGGTGCTGTCTCCTTAATTGTGCCCACATCTGCCCCTGCTCCCCAGAACCACCAGGCTCCCACCCCATGCTGCTGCCAGGGCCAGGGCTGATTTGATTTCCAGTCCTGAGGAGCACTTGTCTTGTATGGGCTGGTGAATAATTTATAGTTTGCTCATGAGAAAAGGCAATGGGGAGTGTGGAAGGAAGGNATGGGGAGTGTGGAGAGAAGGGGGGGGGGGGAGAGAGAATAAATATATATTTATAAAAAAAATGGAAAAAGCTAAAAAAATAATAATAATAATGCCCAAACCTAGCCTGTAAACTGTTCCTTTGATCTAATCCAGAATAAATTATACATAATGGAGCTGGTTGGTTTTGCTTGCCGACAGCATGAATAAAAAAAGAGAAAGCAAGCAAGAAAGCCAAACCATTTGGGCTAATAACAATGTGCTCAGTGTACATGCTTCATCTGGTATTATTTTGCAGCAGCTAGAGCAGATTTTCATGTGAAAGAAGCCCATTTTTAAACAGGGGATGTGCTGTGCAGGCAATGAGCTGGCGGTAATGCTCCACTGTGGCTGGAGCATCTTTTTCTTTCTCATGCTAAAGCAGGAGATTGCCCAATATATTCCACCAAAGGATCTGGAGGTCAGTAGGTCCTTCAAGATAACACTTTGCTGCAGGCCTTAGGGCAGATGAGCTGACCAAAATTCTAAAAACAAGCTTGATTCCCAAACTTTCTGATTTACAAAATAGAACCACAGGAAAGTTTTGAGAGTTCCAGATTTATTTTTGTTTTTCATCCTCCCTCCTCTTCCTCTCTCCACCCTCCTTCCCCCTCCCACAGAAAGGAAATATTGAGTGAGGCAAGTTGAGAGAACTGAGCTCTCATGAAGAGCTTAGCATATTGCTCCAGGATGCAGATTCATCAAGAAACACAGTCCATAAAGAATTCCCAGCCAGCTCGGGAGCCGATTCAGTTTCAAAGGCTAATGGAAAATCACTACCCTTAAGAAGTCAGGCTGCACACTTGCACTGACTTTCTCAGGCAAGAAGGGTATTGACCAAATAGCCAATGCTCAAAAAATAAAAATATTCTCCCCCCGGGGTTCATTTCAGCATCCAATTAAAAATCCTAGCAGAAAATACCAGCCCTTTTAAACATGCAATTAGAGAGCCAGGGAATCAGACAGGTGCTGATGTGGGGACAGCCAGGGTCAGCTGCTAACCCAAAACGCCTTCTCGAATTTAGTCTTTTGTCATGAAATGAGAGAGAGAGAGAGAGAGATCACCGGTGGTAAATGGCAATCAATTAGCTTGTGAAGAATAAAAGGTCTCTGAAGGTCTGCACTTAATCAGCATCCTCAGCTCTGGAGGGCTGCAGCCTCTTCCCAGCGATGCCGGGGCTGGCTCAGCCCTCCCAGACATCGCTCCTCCCTTTGGAGAAAAAAAAATCAGCCTGCTCGGTTTTTTTTGAAGGAAAACTGCAGTTTTCCTTCTGTTTGGCTGCTTTGGGAACAGGGAGAGTGTCCACCACAACCAGTCACCCGCTCTGGGTGGCTGGTGCCTGCCAAGGGACAGCACTGGTGTGGGGACAAGGCAGCAGCTCACTGCATGGCCACCGTGAGTATCTACATCACCTTCCAGAGGAGATTCGTGACAAAGCCACGGGTGAATTTAATGTTCAGCGTGGGAAATTAGGCACTCTGTCACTTCTGTATAAAGAGAAGGGGCAGCTTCACAGCTCTTGTAGCTGTGACCCTTTTTATCACCACCTGAAACGTTTGTTTATTTGTTCGCAGTTCTTATAAAATCCACCTCGAGGTAACTCACCCTCCTCCTCCTCCCATCCCAGCTCAAGCAGCGCTGCTGCAGCTCCAGATGTGCGAGGGGAGAAATGGCAGCAGAGTCACTGCCTTCATCCCAGGCTCTGGAGCATCCTGAAGATGTGCTGGACACATCTCAGCTTTTCCCTAAAGGTGCTGAGCTGTGCTGGAGGCGAAGAAGCATCTGTGATGATGCTTTATAACTTAGTGGTGGAGACAAAGGGGTCTCTGAGCTATTATTGTTTTATAGGTGGGCATCCAGACTGTGGGGGGGGGTGTAGGAGCTCATGACCTGTGGGAGGGGAGCACTGCAGGACAAGCTTTGCCTTGCCATCTCCGAGCCATCCACTCAGAGCTGTGCAGAAAAGACCAGGTCAAGGCAGTTCCTGAAGCCTTTTCAGGCACTCTCCATGCAGGGCAGGTCTGTGCTCCAGGGGGATGTGACCCGTTGTTTGCCAAACTAAAGCACTGTGCCGTGTCTCAGACCCACCCGGGGAATTTCCACTCACTTTGGGTTCAGGGGTGGTGCTGGGAAGTGGGAGGTGTCGCTAATTGGTACCTGGTTGCTGTGAGACAGTCCAAGGAAATATTAGTCCTGAAGCTGAGTGGAGGGAAACAAGTCACCTGCGACCACACAGAGACGTGGAACAAGACAAGCAAAGCTGCAGCACCTCCCAGATCAATCACAATTATAAATCTAGTTAGAGGTAGATGAATGTTCACCAAGGTCACTTAAAGGCACACTTATTAGATAAGTCAATTAGCAAAGAGGTTAATAATAAATACTAGGCTGCCAAACAGTCTAATTCTAAGCATCACACAGGCACAGGTTCATCCACGGCCTGCTCATCCCTTCCTCTGATCCAGACACCAGTTTGTGCTGGTGACACGTGTTCCAGGGGAAGTTGCAGATGTTCCTGCAGTATCTACAGGTCCAGTTGTCCCTGTCCTTGCCCCACCATTCAGTACATCGCTCCTGCCAGCTCACCAGAAGCCATCTGCTCCCAGACCAGTGCTGGGGTCTTGGCTGGAGTCAGGCTGGAGCTGGGGTCAACCACTCAGCCCTGCCCTGGTCAGAGTGAGGGGAGACAGAAAGCTGCTGAGCTGTGGTTTTGGGGACTGCAGAACATCTTCTGTGTTTCAGATTCCTATTTTTTTCTCTGAAGGGTGGTGTAGGCTGTTATAGGACATCATCTGTCACACGTAACTTAGCTATATATGTTATATATATTTATCTCCAGTTGTATCAGCGGGAGATTGGTTTCCAAGTGAGGAACAGACTTGCTGTCTGTGTGTTTGACCTTGGTGCAACCAAGTCTTCCAGGTTTCTTCCTCCTGGATTCTGGGCATCTGTGTGGGTTTAGGGGTTTTTGCTTTCTCTAAAGCTCTGCCCTTGCTTTCTGACACTCTAGAAGCCTTGGTTTGGATTAAACACAGTTTTCATCAAGATTCTTCACCTCACTGGGGAAATGTGACCCCTCCAAATGTCGGTGTTAACACCTGCAGCAGAGGCTGCTAGCAGCAAGTTCTGCTCTGCTCTTCAAACCCCTCTCTCAGCCCCTTGCAGCCCACCATGCCTTTGTCTGGCTGGGTTGGACCACTGGCTCCAAGCTGTGTCCAGCCTGGAAAGGCAGGAGACCTCAGGAGCTTTGTATGTGCTTTTCACATGAAGACCCAGGGTGAAGCTGAGGCAGAGATTAGTCTGAGACACATGATTCCCCTCTGTCCTCAGGCTGGAAAGCAAGTGGTGTAAATGATTTCTAGGCTGAAGTTTTACCTTACCATGATCTGCATCTGCACCAGGAGCCGGGCTGGTGGCTGCTCACCCCGTGCAGGCATCGAAACCACGCTCCAGGTTCATGAGGACAAGGCATTGAGTAACATCCACCCCAGCACACACTGGATCAGCTCCCCAGCTGGTATAAATCAAGAGAGATCCATTGAGGTCAATCCTGGCCAATTGTATCCACTTAATCTCCTCTCAGGAGGCACCGTTTAATTGATTTGCAGAGCTTGCAGGGAGCTGGCTGCGTTTGCCAAGCATCTTCCATCTTCAGAGCCTACTCAAAACCTCTTCCCAGAAGTACCAGAACAGAAACATCTTAAACAACAGCTCTTCTCTGAGTGCCTGGACACAGCTCATCTGGCAGAGAACCGAGAGGCAGCTCCTTGCATCTGGGATCCAGGATGGGGACCCAGGCTGGTCCAGCATCAGTCTGAACTGGCTGCCCCTAAATCCATTGGCTTATTCCAGAGGGTCACAGGTAACTCATAGAATCACAGAATGATCAGGGTTAGAAGTGACTCCCAGAGGTCATCCAGTCCAACCCCCCTGCAAGAAGCAGGGACACCCCCAACTAGATCAGGTTGCTCAGGGCCTCATCCAACCTGGCCTTGAACGTCTCCAGGGATCCAGGGGCATCCACCACCTCCCTGGGCAACCTGTTCCAGTGCTCCACCACTCTCACAGCAAAGAACTTTTTCCTAATCTCCAATCTAAATCT
>VXBZ01006685.1:90261-105803 GCA_013399135.1 Heliornis fulica
CCTCCTCTGGACCCTCTCCAACTGGTCCATGTCCTTCTCATGTTGGGGGTTCCAGCACTGGACACAGTACTCCAGGTGAGGTCTCCCAAGGGCAGAGTAGAGGGGGAGAATCCCCTCCCTTGCCCTGCTGGCCACGCTCCTCTTGATGTAACTCCAGGTGAGCATCCTCACCCACTCATGGCCCTTTATAAAAAAATTCTTTATTTTAATTATTGCTCATATCATGGCAGGAAAACCATTCCTGGAGGTTGCAAACTGCCATAGACAACTTCAGCTGAGGAGTTTCCACTGGGAAGTGTCAAATGGGCTGGGGCTTGACTGGTCCATTTGGGAAGGACAAAGGCATGAAATTGTGTCGTTTGGCTTTTCTGCTCTGGTGGTCACTGCCAGCAGCCTCTGAAGCGTTGGCACCCGGGATGCCAGAGCCAACGATGCTCTGATGGTCCCAGCCCCCACCCCGAATGGGCCTCACTGAAACAGCACTGGAGCTTTTCATTTAAAACCAACGACCAAGGTGGAAGTTGTTCCCCTGTAAAACAGCCGGTGGGCTGGGAGGGCTCTTCAGCTGCTGGAGGCTGGGGGGGATTTGTTGTTGTGGTTTGAGGTTTTTTTTTTTAAACCTGGATTTATTTTCCATTTTATTTGTCTGAAATGACTAGGAGCTGGTGTGGAAAGAGTGAACATCTGGGAAGGAGGATTCTCAATAATTCATATTCCAGGATGGTCCTGCTCCCAGCCCCAGCAGGCTTCTCATATTTAATTAAAAACTGTGAAATATTTACACCTATTAAGTGCAGTGATTTCTCCACCTCCCCAGCCCCTCTCCCCTTTTGAGACAGAGCAGAGCAGCGATATTTGTGTGAGATCCTTCACAAACACCGAAGCAATGAACAGCCTGGAAGTTTACAGCCAGGTTATTGTTTTCTGGTGGCTGTTTCCATCACGGTAACGGCTGCGGTGGCTCCCAGCTCTAACGCGAAAAGCACAGGGAGGTTTTGTGTGGTGCTGAAAGTGTCGGGGATTTGTGGAAGGGACCTGCAGTGTCTTCAATTCCAGGGGACAAACTGCATTGGAAAGCTGGTGTGTGTCCATCCCCAGCCCCGGGAAGAGGCTGCTCCTGGCTGAGCACCACAGGCACCGCTCCCCATCACCAGCCGCCTCCTTCAGCACCCACCTGCCTGTACCTGTCCCCTGCGATCGGCCTCGCTGGCCCAATTCCACAAAATGAGATGGATTTTCCTAAATCCTCTCTTACAGTCAGCTAGTTCTGCGTGCTCCCACTCCCCAGAGTGTTTATCAGCCCCAAGGGGACAGTGTGTGTAGTTTGGGGGGATCTCTCCCTCCCAGAGCTCTGCAGGTCCCACCACTCAGGGAGAAGCCACATGGCTCCTGCACCCTGGGGTACCCTGTCCTGTGGGATCTCTATGGCACAGGGCAGTGGATCCAGCTGATCCCTAGGTAATTTCACCTCACTAATTAATGAATCCCACTGGATAATCTTACACAGCAAAGTATGGGAGAGAGTTTTTCTCTGGGTAGGCTCGTGTGAGAGGCATGGAGAGGTGCAGAGAGCATCCCTGTGCCTGGCTGGGCTTGGACGTGCTGTGTCCAGCCCCTGTTGTCACCGGCCAGGCAGGGGCTGGACACACCACGCTGGTCACTGCTCCCTCACTATAGCTGCTGGAGGTGAAATGAGCCTTCTCTCCACAAGCAGAAGGTGACACAGAGCAAAAGTGGTTTGCAACTGCAGAGGAAGAAAAAAAAAATGTGTTTGAAAGCCCCACTTAATGGTCTGCAAATTTTACAAGGAGCTAATGGGGTGATGAGTACTGCAAAGCTCATAGCTCGTGGTTTTGCAATATAATTACCTTTATTTCGCCTCCCTCTGCCTCCTCCTCATGCTCTTGCTGCTGTAAACATCCATTCCCACAAGCACCCCTTCTACCCTGGGGATTCTCCCCATCCCCTTCATCCCTCCTTGAAATACATCATAAAGCTTCTCTCCTCTAATGGGTAGCATCCCCCCTTAGGGTATTTAAAAATCAGGATTTGCTACGTACTGCTTTTGTCTGCCACGCTATTTTTCTAATTTTCTCATGAAAAACAGCAGCACTTTTCTTTATTGAGAGCCCTGATTCACTGCCTGCAGCACAGCAGCTCTCTTCACTGGTCCCAAGCAGGGGCAGCTCAGAGCTACCCTGACACCCAGCATCTGCAAACCCAGGAGGCTTCTGGTTCCCATGGGCACCTTGCCATAGCTTGGTGTGCACAGAGCACTGCTGGTCACTGCTCTGGCACACCCTCGAGCCCACAGTGATGTTACCCACCCCAAGAGCACTAACTCTGTCCATCTTCAGAGGAAGGCTGTGTCCAGCTGAGGTGGTGATGTCTGACTGTACCCAGCTCTGATTTCCAGGCCAACCCTCAAGCTGAGACCACCAAATCTGCTCCACTGGTGAATGCTGGCCTTGTCCTGAAATACAGCCCAGCAGTTAGAGCCCACCATGGAGAACCTCTGCTCTGGTGTCCCTCCACTTGCCTCTGTGTGTGGGAAGGGAACCTGGAGCAGGGGTGATGATGGGGCACAGCAATGAGCATCCCAGCTTCCCAAGGCCTCAATTTCTCCCCAGCTGTAAAGTGCCTCAAAATGCCCAGATGTAGGATTTCATCCCTGTATTACACCAAGATGAAAAACCCAGACTGAGCTGGGGCTCAGGGCAGGTCAAACATATAAAACCAGCAGGCAGTGAGCTCAGAGCAGACACGGGATGCTGCCAAGGGCAGTGTTATCACATCCTCAGCATGGATGAGAAATGAAGACCGTGGTCCCACAGGACACTGGCAGAACCACCTTCACCAACGGTGCATCCTCCAAACACAGCAAAGCCCCTCACCAAAGTCCTGCCCTCAAGAAGTCTCCCCCAGATGGCCTCTGCAATCCTTCCAGGATGGGCTCAGCCACCCAAAAATGCCCAAGTGGGACCATGTGCTGCCTTCTGCACTGGTCTTTCTCCTGGGAAAGGGTGTGTTGGCACCAGGAGCTCAGGAGCATCAAGTGAGAGTGTTGGAACAGAGACTGGGAGAGCAAGGCTGACCCAGGGTGCTTTGATGGAGACATCTTTCAAGGAATCCTAAACAGCCTTATTAGATGTTTTATTCAGTTTTTATAAGTATTCCTTGCTGTAAAAGAGTAAATGAGGAGCCTGGGGCAATGCCAAGGGGTCTCTTTTTGTTCCTCTTGGCAGTACATCAGCTTTCAAATTATTTTTGCCATAAGGAAAAGCAACATGCAAATTCGAGCCCCTCTCCCTTTTATCTCCCCCTCCCCTCTCCTCTCTGCACCACTTTCCTCTTCCTTCTGCCGATTCCCCTCTTTTAAATGCAGATCAGCCCTGGAACTCCTCATTCACTCTCTCCCTGTGGTTGTGAGCTGGCAATTGTATTTTTCCCATTCAAGACGTTATTTGGGGGGATCCTTCCTTCTTTCCTTCCTTTTCCCATTGCAGGACACGGGGCAGGACCTGAGCATGAAGGTCATGGAACTAACTTGTGCCCCACACTGGAGCATCACAACACACGTGTGCTTGGGTCCACACATCTGCCTGGTGTGGTGGTGAGCATGCTTGGTGGTATACAAGAAATGCCAATATCTGGAGCAAACTGGCTGTGGGAGAGGGAACATGGGTTCCCCAAGAGGAAAACGGGCCACTGTGGGTGCAAAGCATCAGTCTGCACAATCCTGTGGGAGATCCAGAGCGATGCTGCCAGGAGAAGCCAAGCAGGTCTGAGGCTGCAGCAAAGGTTTAACCTGAACCTGTTGTCACACAGAAGTAGTAATTGCTGCCCTCAGCATGCCAACCAGGAGGGAGTGTGGTCTGCAGTGAGCAGAGTCAGGTTTTCTGTGCAAAGTCCTGCTCTGCAAAGCACCAAACGTGTTTCCCCACGAGCCTGAAGCTGAGAAATTCTCTACTGCTCTTTTTTCCTATTTGAAAAGTCACTTAAATAAATTAAAATGCTACAAACATCTATAAAAGTTGTAAATATACATTATATTAAATACATATAATAAAAGCAACAGAAGGGAATGCCAAAGAAGAAATTGATCAGGGACTGAGAGGTGGTGATGCTCTCCCAGGGCTCACAGCCACCCCACAGTGCTGGCCCAGCACCCACAGGTGTTGCTGTATTTGAGACAGGATCTGAACCTTGTATTTTGGTTCAGGAGCTGCCAGAGCCCCTGAGCCCAAAAGCCAAACTCCCCCAGCTCCTTCCACCTTCTCCCAGTGTAAATGTGCCTGGAGATTTGCATCACAGCAACAGGTCAGAGAGAAACCGGTGGCATGATGAGGAAATGAGTGTTATACCCGTGGTGGGGGGCTGGAATTGCTGCACATGGGGACCTGGCCCTGAGTGATTTGATCCAAAAAACAAATAAAATGAGAAGAGTTGCTCTGAAGAGCAGTCTTAGAGATGCAGAAGGTTCCAGCCACAGGGGGCTGGAGGGTCACATCCCCAGCAGACATCAATCGATGTGGTACCATTAAACCCCAGGCAGCTTTTCACCTCCTGGAGCTCTGACCTGCTCACCTCCTGGCCAGCCTCCTGCCTCCCAGCCTTTATTAAAAACCCACCTCAGGAGATGTGAATGGCATGAAATATTGCTGGACATTTGCATGAATAGAACTCCCTGAAACAAATCACTTCCATGGTGCAAAGGTTCACATCAGAAAGGCCCACGGGGCGCTGGGGTGACTGGGGGAGCATTTCAGCGCTGCTCAATCCCGTCAGCATCACGCCCCAGTTTTCCCAGTGAGGCAGGAGCAGAACTGTGCTGATGAGACTGGCACCAGCTTCTCCTGCAAGCCAGGATGCTTTGTCACCTACTGGGTACCAGCACTGAGAACAGGCTGTGCCACAGAGCTTGCTCCAAAGCCACCAGTGAGCAAAGAGAGGGTACAGTGGGCACAGCCAGATGCCTGCACGGGTTCTTTTGGGGCTGCTAAAGGACCCTTGATGGCTTTGGTGACTCCATCCAAATGGCATCTCAACTGGTGCGTGGCCAGTCACCACAGGTGGGCATCCAGACCCCATCCAGACCCCAGAGGTCCCTTCCCAGGGCTGGGACCAGCAGACATCCCTCAGGGCACAGCTCCCTCCAGGGCTGGTTTGATTTGCTCTTTGGCATCAGAGCATCTGCCTGGGCAGGTCAGAGCCAGCTCTCAGCTCCTGCAAGTAACTCCTCCACCTCTGTTCCACCAACAGCAGCCTCAGTCGATGGCTCTTTGTGCTTCTTCCCAACGCACTGCAGCACATGTACACACACAGGAAAACACAAACCAGTATAAATTACCTTCCAGGCAAAGCCTGAGGCCTTATAAATTGCTTAAAAATCAAAGCACATTCCAGGGGGGAGAAATGCAGCAAATTGGAAGGGAGAAAATGTGCATAGAGGCTTTTAATAAAACCAGTGTCATGGAGGAATCTCAGAGCCCTTTCAGGGTGTTAATTAACCAAGTCCCAGTACAGCCCTTGGAGGCAGAGAAGAGTTAATGCCCCTAACTATTTTCCAGATGGATATGTATGTCACAGCCTGCTGAAACACCCCCCCCATGGCAGGGGAGCATTTTCGGGGTCCTCTCCTGGGGTGTGGGAGAAGCAGCAATTTTGCAGCTTCGCTGCACTCTGAGCAAGACAAGAGCCAGCTCTGAGCACAGCTCTCCTGGGCACACGAGCCAACAGCAGCTTTTCCAGGGGAAGAAAATAGGTTCAGAGGCAAATAGTTTGGAAGACAAGCAAAATTTCAAACAACAACAAAAAATAAAAAAAAAAGGTTTTTGTAAATGAGAAATATAAATTTAAAGTGCAACACCAGCTTTTCATTGGTATTTCAGAGCAATGAGGCTTTAGTGCCTGAAGCTGGAGGACAACCAGCACGTGATGGAGAGGAGGCTCATCCTGAACATCCCTGTTGGGAAAGCAGAGACCCTCGTGCTCAGTTCAGGATCTGCAGCTGTGATCAATACATCCAATACCACAAGCTGGGAGGTCGTAAAACATTTCCTTTAATTACCCCCATACAAGAGGCTGCACAGCAAACCCAGATCAAGGACCTGCAGCCTCTCTGGGGTGACTGGTGGGAGCTCTGGGAAGGGCTGTGGTGGCCACCACACCCAGGGACCGGCATGGGCATCCTGCATCTCCCACATCACATTTCCCTGCTGAAATTGCCCCAGATCCAGCCTCCTGCTGACTTTCCCCAGCAAGCCTTATCCTTTTCCTGGGTAATCTTTGCACAAGTCTGAGCTGGAATAAGGATCAATGTGTGAAATTGGATACACTGAGATATATTCTGAGTATGTGGCCGGGAGCACTTCGTGATGTGAAGCCAGCAATGACTCCAGCAGGGTTTTTCCCCAGACTCAATCTCAGCACACTTTGGTTTTTCCTCCCAAGGACCCATTAGTCACTCCCTGAATACAAACCAGGCAACCCACCAAGTTCCTTCAGTCTCTCAAAGATCCCCCACATTGTAATTCCGAAATAACACCGCACTTCGTTAATGATCAATAGCAATTACCAAGTCATTTATACCCAATAAAGGCTGCAGCAGGAGGTCTGTGTGATACATTACTGTATAAATTCACACTATGAAACAGATTAACAAAGCATTATGAAAAGCAAGCTTATTATTTGCATGAACACAAGGCTCAAGAGCTAATTGAAGCAATCCAGCAAAATGTCAATGACTCCTTTTGTATATGAAATATTCATTAAAGGCGAGCGCTTATTTGTGAGCGATTGTTTATTTATACCTTTTCATTTGCATTCTGCTATAAAACTGTCTGTCTCTCCATTAGGACACAGCCAGCACCACTTCCACTTGGAAACTCTGGGTCTTTAAAATTGCCTCCTGTCTTGGGAGGGGGTTTTCTTAAGCAATGATGGCATCAAACACGAGGGGGAGGGAAGGGAAGCAGCAGTACAAAGTGATGAGCCCCCCCTCATCACTCCTCATCCTCCTTCTGCCTCCCTCCCAGGGGGCATTCCCTCACAATGTGGTTTTTTAATTTATTTTACTTTATTTTCCTGCTTGTTGAGTTGATATTTCTATGCATTTATTGATGCTCCTGAGCATCGTTTGCCCCACGTGGTGGCCGCATGGCCGTGCTGGGCAGTGGGAGGTCTAAGTGAGGTGACAGATCCATCTCCTCCCTTCAGAGACACCCAGGCACAACCCACAGTGATGTACCCACTGTGCTGCCCCATGGACCAGGTCCATGGGGCAGAGCCTGGCTGTGTGACCCTCAAGGGGTCACACCTATGTCTCAGACATCTCCCTGCAGGATGAGCCTGAGGCTGTTGGGGTGCATGGAGTGCAGGGTGGGGGGCTGTGCTCAGCCTAGAAAGAGGGACAATTCCCCTTCCACGTCACCAAAAATGTCCAGTTCATTGGTTTTTATCGCTCTGTGTCCAACCACAGGGCAGCGAGTGCTGAGCAGAGCACATGGAACCTGAGGAGATCCCACAGAACCTTAAGGAAAAACATCCCTAAAAAGAGAGAGATGGAGGCACAACCCCCAGGTTGGCACCATCTGCTCCCCAGGGAGGACAAGCCAGGTGAATGGAGGCACAACCCCCCAGGTTGGCACCATCTGCTCCCCAGGGAGGACAAGCCAGGTGACACCAAGGGTCCAGGCACTGTGCCCCCACCCCACCCTTGCTGCAGTCTCCTTTATAAGTCACAAATGAAGTTTTCCCCCAGCCCATCTATTTGCCAGGGCAGCTCTCAGACTACAAATCAATGCACCACCGTATCTTATTTGCTCTGCAGCCAGCTGAGCAAAACAATGTAGCACCAACAGAGACATGAATCTCCTTCATTTATCTTCACGCTAGAAAAATTTCAAGGCTGAAGCTTTTTTTTTTCAGCTACTTGGCAGCACTGTCAGGAGCGTGATGTGTTACAAATGGCTGGACTGGGGCTCTGGATTTGTTTCCTCAGTGATTTCCTTGGTCTAAATTGCGGTTTTGCCAACACGTGTCCCCAGTTACTGGAGAGACAAATGTTTGACCAACACATTAGGGCTGGAGGTGAGGATCAATCTTGCATTGCCTCGTGGAGAGAGGCTGCAGGGGAGGTGAAATTACAATTATCCCTAATAATGCCTATGCATGCACCAGCAGAAGACCCCCAGGGATGAGGACCAGCTCCCTGGGGCTCTGGGACCCGCTCCCCTGCGGTGCTGGAGGATGCAGGGATGAGCTGCCCCAGGGGAGGGAGGTTGGCTCCCCTGCTCTCCCTCCACACCAGACCACCAGCAGGACCTGCTGTACCTCACTCCAGAATATCCCACTGGAAAATCCTTTCCCTTTCAGCGAGTGTTTGGCTGCTCCCCTGAGCTCCCCCCCTCCATGGAGGGAAGTTTGCCCACACCCCATCCCACGGCTCACCCAGCAACAGGACATTCCTGTCCCCATCCCAAAGCTCTCCACACGTCACCAGAGCAGGGAACCCCCTCGGGGACCCTGCAGACACCTTGCCCCAACATATCTGCTCCTGGCAGGTGGAAGCACAACCTCTGCTCCTTGAGCATCAGCAGGAAATACCAGACACACGCAATAACCCCCCACACATCCATCCCGCCATTGACAGCAGTTGTTGGGCTTATTACCACCTTAATAGCAGAGATACTGAAGCAGAGACTTCATTTAGTTTTTGAAAGCACCAAATGAGCCCTTCTCAGTGCTCTCCCAAGAAGAGGAACTCAGCAGGGCAGAGTATGGTGGAAAAATAGCTGCTCCTGTTGCAGCCCCCGGGTGCCTGAGGATGCGCGGGACGAGCGTGCCCGGGGGTGCGGGGCAGCAGGTTGTCCCAGCCCGTGTCGCAGGATGCTCATGATGGGGTAGGAGCTGTGGGAGGAGGGGGTCTGAACGCTGTGGAAGCCACAGTGCTGTGAGCAAACGGCTCTTGGAGCCCCCACGAGCAGCGCTGGGAAACTGCTGACATCGATGCGCCGGCTGGGCCCTTTAACGGCTTTTAAATCACAGAGGCTCAACAGGAAAAATCCAGCCCCTCATGTTTACTCACACTCGGGTAGTCTCTTACCTGCATGGAATCGCTTCCTATCGCGACATGGACCATCCAGCACCACCTTAGCTACAGGGAACAGAGGGAGCGCTAGCAGACACTGCTCAGATGCCCGAGGAGCCACAGTCAGGTCCTGGGGCACTGCAGGGGCTCACCTGGATATCACAGCAGGGAATTAATTATAAAGGAGAACAGCAATAAAATGAGGCAGGTGAAAACAGGGAATTCCCTTTGGTTTTGGTTCGACGCCTGTCAGCCCTGAGGGTCCCAGGGGACACCTGCTACCCACATCCCAGCACACTTCTGCAGCGGACTTCTTTTTTTTCTCCCATTTATCATGCAAACCCCTATCAATTAACTTCAAAAGCACATGTAATCACCTCAATAATCACCCTAAATTGGGGTGATTACATAGACCTACTGCACAGCACAGCTCAAACCCTCCCTGCGCACATCCTGCTGCCGCAGCCTGGACCAGACCCAGCAGACCAGACCCTGGACCAGACCCAGGGGCTGGGTTTGAGGACAGGCAGGGGACGACGGGACAGCCCAGATGATCCAGGACTTCCTAAGCAGCACCAGGCAGCGCTGGCGGGGTCGGAAAGCGTGCGGCACACATCGTGCCTGTCCTACTTTCCTGCTCTTGTGATGGTGCAGATGATGATGCACTCGCGATGCATTTTTAAAAAACCCAAGTCTGTCTGGAGAATTTAACTCTAGAGACGTTTTCTGAGGCTGATGCTCGAGATGTTGGAAAACATCGTTTCCAGGGAGGGCTGAGAACCAGCTGAAACCAGTCCTCTGTTGATCTCCAAAGCTGTTAATTAGACAAGAATTAACATCGGGGGGAAACATTTGATTCCTAACAAGGGCACGTCTCCATTTCACCAGGATAAGCATCACCCAGACTCCTCAAGCTCAGTAACATCTCCCACACATCCATCTATTTCCCCCTAACCCCCACCCTCATCACCTTTCTTAAATCTTCAGGATTAAGAGAAGTTAGATGTTTGTTAGGGCTTCCAGCCTCCTTTTTTCCTCTCCACAGAACATTTGAGGAACGGAGGAATTCAGTGGAGAGACCCTGGATACGATGGGACCTGTGCAAGGTTGTTGTGCCCCCTCCCTTGCTGCTCCCCAGCCTGGGGTCGTGCTTGGGGGAGAACCCCAGAAGAGCAAAGGATGGTGCTGGGGAGATTGTGGAATGGCCAGAAAAACACATCACCAGGAGCAGGTGTTTGGTCCAGCTGTTTTACAGCATCTCTTGAACAAAGCTTGGAACAAGTGGTGTTCTCTGGGTGTTGTTTCTGCCTGCAGCCCCTGCCAGCAGCCCTCCAGCTCCTGGGTGGAATGGTGGTCCTGGGCCCTCTGTGTTTCTCCCAACAGGACACTGGTTATGGGGAGACTGTGAAACATTAACCGAGTGTTGCAGTTTGCCAAGGTGTGCTCCTGTTTTGGCAGTGAAGAGAGAAATGAGGCAACAGTTTCAGGATGACTTGTTATAGAAGGTTGAGAGGAGCTAATTATTTCACTGACAAATGCTCTTAAGGGGGAAAAAGTTCCCAGTATTTTCTTTTATTGCATTTTTTTCTCCCGTTTCCCAGTCCCACTCTCTTCCCTCAAAGACGTCACTGCGAGCGAGCACATGTGTTGGCTCCGATGATTTATTCAGCAGCCACATCAGCTCTGCCTTCCACTCTGGCAGTCTTGGGGTCTTGATATTTTATATGAAAATCTCCAGCTCTGCTCCTCTTCCTGCTTAAAGCCACTTGCTTTGTACACTCATCTCCGGGCTGCAAAGACGTAATAGGTACCGCACTCCTCTGCTGCTCTCAAGTTGGGGTTTTTTTTTGAGTTTTATGGATGCTTTTGAATCTTTCCCTCCCCTCAGTCTCTCCAACAGCCCATCAGCAGTGTGACAGAGTGTGGGATGAAGCTGGGATGGCACTGTGTCCCCTGCCAGTGCCACCATCCCAGTCCTGTGCCTGCAATTTATCCACAAGCTGCTTCTCCGGGTGACAGCCGCAGCGTGGCAGCAGGTCACATCCATCCAAACTTGTGCCTGGAGTTAACCAGGTTTTACCTGGTAGCACCCACCCCTTGTGCATTGGCCCTTCTCTTTCCTGGAGCCAAATAAGTGGCCCATTCCAAAGCAGAGTAGGGGTGTGGACAGCTGCTTTTGTCTCTCCCTGCTCTGAGTATCAAGGATTTGCTTTGTGCATGGAAATCCGTGCCTGGGATTTACATTGTGTTGTGGGGGGCTAAAATCACCGTGGTTCTGGGGCATCCTGGCTCTCCACAGCCTGGCTGGCAGCTTGGGCATCCAGTGCTGCAGGCAGGGATGCTTTCCCTGCCCAAAGCTGCAGGTAGCACCTGTGTGCTGATTTCCATGTAGGATTAAAACCCGTTCCAAAGAACAAGACAGAGAAGCATGTACAACCCAATTCCTCCTAGGGACAGGGTAACAGTGTTGATTAATATTATTCCCTGTGAATGGTTTTAATCAGGCCTCCCAGAAATGCTTGGCAGCAGCACCATGGAACTTGTTACCAGTGATGAGGTGCCTTAACTCCCTCCAAACTTGGGGAGGAGCAGTGGGATAGAGACCTTCACCGGGCGAGGATGTCTGGTGGGACAGGCTGGTGTCTCCCCTCCACAAACCAGCATGGTCCCATCCCAGAGTGAAGCACTGGTCCAGCAGGGGGGCTGAGATGATGTCTCCTCTGGGGTGGACCCTTCTTAGGGCTGGCTTTTAAATTTTAAGGGCTGCATTATTCCCAAAATCAAAAGAAAAGTTTCTTTTCCAACAGAAGAACAAGCCCACCCCAAACCCTCAGCTGACCAGAGCAGCTTTTCAGCTCCTTGGCATTTTTTTAAACATTTTTTAACCCAAATCTGGGTTTCAGCTGAAAGCACTGAGTGATGTCAACTAGCTCAAGGCAAACACACCAGACCAGGAGGTTCAACAAACTCCTGTTCCCCCTGGAATATTCTGGAGGGTGAGCAGCGCACGGAGGAGCGAGGACGCACGTAGCTGATTTCTGCTCCGTATTTACATCCCGCTGCATCCCACAGCATCCATATGGAACAGGGCTGCTAGTGAGGGAGACAAGAGTAACCAGAAAGTTATGGTTCAATTGGAGAGAATAAAGGAAACAACCGAGATAAATCAATTTCAAGAGGGGGAAAAATTCATATCTTTTACTGCTCTCCCAACAAAAACATAAAACACAAACAAATCAAAGGGCTGGAAGTGCTTCCAGTCTGGGACATGACCTGACTGAACAACAGGCTTTAATGTGGAGGGAGCTCCCATGAGGATTAAACCACTGATAATAAATTATTGAGAAATATTAGGCAGCGGATGGGCCCGGTGCCAGATTGATTCACAGCAACGTTCGCAAAGAACAAATGTAACACGAAAAAAAAAAATCCCCAAACCCTGAAAGAGAAGCAAAGCAGCGACAAGACCGTGAGCTTTGAGCCAAGAAAAGGATGTAAAAACCTCACACAAAGGCTGTTTGGGGCAAGAAAGGGGCAGAGCCTTGTGTTCCCATGGAGGATGCTACACCCGCGGAGACACAAATGGGCAGCAGAGCACAACAGGGAGCAAATCCAGGATTTTTCATCCTCATCCTCCTTTCCATGGGCAGACCCAGCTTTCCTCCATGGGCAGCTTTCCTCCAGGGGAGCCATGCCCAGCCTTGGGGTTTAGTTTCCTCTTGGTTTGGCCACAAAAGTTGCAGAGGAGCAAAAAAAACCTGCTGGGCACCCGCACGGCTGTGCACGAGCATCCCAAGGTGCCCGAGCGACCCTGCCCCTGTGACGAGGGGAACAAAGGAGCCACACACAGATGCAGCCCTTAAAGACTGCTGGATGAATTTAATTTAATTCCCTTTTTTTTTGGGTTAATGTTATTAATCACCATAGCCACACGTCAGGAGCCTTATGCATATTTAAACTGGGCCAGGAGCCAGTGATTTCTCGTATGCAATTTCCTAATGTTAATAATGTTTCCATTAGCCATATTCAGGAAATCTGCCATTTTTTTGCCCCCTTCTGGCCCATACTTTTTACTTTTAATTATGACCCACTGTCAGCTATTGAATAGGTTGACGTATTTGAAGCGTCTGCAGAGATTTCTTTTTAATAATGCAATTTCTTGGCTGTAATAGCCCTATAAGTTGTGTAATTAATGAACCACGCAGGCAGTGTGTTCTCAGATGCTGCCCATTCACTCACAGCTAAACTTGCTGATGGAAAAGATGCTCCAAACCAGGAGAGTTACAGGAAAAATCCTACAGAGACTGTTGCCACCCCCTTCCTAGAAAGAGCAGAGCTGGGTGCCACTACAGCACCCATCACTGATGATGCTCAAGCTGCAAAGGAGGGGTCTCACTCCTCTCCCCACTACTTATTGCCCCATTTTGCCTGGGGGTCTCTCCCCACAACTGCCCTGGGTGTTTCACAGGCACACAGGGGGAAGCTTTGGGCTGTCCTGTGTCAGTGGGACACTGACAGCACGTGTCCCCTCCCTGGCAGCTATGGCAGGGTGGTGACAGCCATGCCAAGGAGCCAGCCGGTCCCTGGCATGTGGTGTCCTTTCCCTCACAGAGCTCCTTAGAAAAATTAACCTTGGTACATGAGGAGGCTCTGAAACAAGGACTCATCCCGCCTGCCTCATGCATGGTCCTGCCAAGTGATGCTCCCAGCACTGCAGGAGCAAAGGGAGCTCATCAGGGCTGCAGCCCCTGAGCTCAAGCTGTCCCACTTCACCCCTCACACCTCGTGTCCCCTCAGCTCTCCCCTCCCCTCATGCTTGAGGCATCCTGGGCTGTCACCAGCCTCACACCAGTGACTGAGCCAGGATTAACTGATGACAACAGTCTCTCCTGCTTTTAAAACCCATAGATCCAGGCTTCAAGGAATTACTCCTCAGGAGCTGTGGGGGAATGTTTAATTCATGTATGTGTCCTGGTTGTCCGATTGCATCGCTTTGCATCACAGACAGTGATACATGCTGAGATTTGGGGGAGAATCAGGGGGTTTTGTCACTTCTGTGCTCTCCATCTGTAGCCACAGTCCCTCCAAGCGCTGCTGTTTGTTGCTCTCAGTGCTGCTTGTTTCAGAGCTGACTTACATCGCCCCAACAGAAGCTCTCACCAAGAAAGTCATGTAAGGAACAGAGCAAAGGGGAATCTATTGCTGAACGTATCGATCTGGCCATTTTTGTGAGTCGAAGCAGGCTGAGACTGTGGCGGCTTCTCCCGATGGCTGCAGCACCAGGGGCTGCCTGAGGGGAGCTGGGAGGACGAGGGGCTCCAGAAGAAATAGCAGCCTGCAAGGTGGGATGCCAGGAACCCTCTCTGCCATGGTCCTGCTTGGGACCAAGGGGCAGCGATGCTCAGAGCATCCCGGCTCTGTGTGTGTGTCTCCATCCCCCATCCTTTGTGCACAGACAGAGGACCCAGAGGGTTCCTTGCATCCTCAGAAGCGTCCCCATAGCCCAGCAGCTTCAAGGATAAAACCCCTCACCACTCCAAAAACGGTCAGGTAAAATACAGCAGCAGAAAAAGCAGATAGCTCATCAGAACATCCCCCGTAGCAGGATTTATCGTTGATTTTGTACTGACAAGACAGTCCGATGCGCTGACAGGACACGAGGAATTCCATCCATCAATTTGCTACCGGGAAAAGTATCTCTGAAAGCAAGAAAAGCCCAAAAGGGAAAGGCCTGGGGGCTCAGAGGGGCTCCTGCTGTGCCAGGCAGGGCTTTGGGCAGCGAGCTGCCAGCGCAGACGCTCTCTGCAGTGTTACACACAGTTTTCTGCTTCCCCATTTCTCCGCCGACTGCTCAGCCATGTGAGACAGCTCGTTAGAGAGGCTGCAGATTTGAGCAGAGGAGATGATCAAGTTGTATGAGGAAAAAAAATAAACCATTTAAATAGTGGCTGGTTGCAGTTTGCTGCTGTCTGTGTTGTTAATAACATCATTGCAGCCTGTCTCCCCGCTGCCCCGGCGCGCTGGCTGGGTGGGTGGGAAAGGTTTGCTTTGCTCCTCATGGTACACCACATCTGGGCCAGGGGATGCAGGAGCAGCTCCAGGGATTAATAGTGAGGTTGGGTTGTTTTGATAGTTTTGACTGATACAGAGGAGGATTTGGTTGGGGGAGTTGGGATATGAAAGAAATTCATAGAATCATAGAATCACAGAATGATCAGGGTTAGAAGTGACTCCCAGAGGTCATCCAGTCCAACCCCCCTGCAAGAAGCAGGGACACCCCCAACTAGATCAGGTTGCTCAGGGCCTCATCCAACCTGGCCTTGAACGTCTCCAGGGATGGGGCATCCACCACCTCCCTGGGCAACCTGTTCCAGTGCTCCACCACTCTCACAGCAAAGAACTTTTTCCTAATATCCAATCTAAATCTCCCTCCCTCTATTTTGAACCCATC
>VXBZ01006685.1:110372-127185 GCA_013399135.1 Heliornis fulica
CCTTCCCTTCCCTTCCCTTCCCTTCCGTTCCCTTCCCTTCCCACTGTGGGTTTGCAGCCCCCCTGACCCCCCCAAGCTGGTGGGAGGCAACTGCTGGTGCTCCTCCCTTCCCCAGCAAGCACAGCACTTCCAGGAGCACACGCTGCCCGTGCCAGCAGCACCCATATATCTTTTTTTAATTTGAAGAAGGAACAGTTTCCAGGAACTGCTCCGGAGTTAGAAACAATATGATGCTGCTGGTGAATAAGTCATGAGGGCTGGAGCCTGAATCTACATATTTATGTGCACACTCCCTCATCCAGGAGGATGATTTATATAATTTATACAAGTAGGAGGACTCTGATGCCAAACCACAGCCGACAGAGCTGCTCTGACAAGGGTCCCACTCACCCCCAGTCTGGGCTGTGCCCCACAAAAGCCAAGCTGCCACCCTGGGGTCCCGCTGCAAGGCTGGCACTGAACCCCTGGCTTCGACCCGCTGTGCTGGTGGCTCCAGGGACACACAGCTCCTACGGGACCTGCCCTCACATCGGTGGTTTCCACCTCCCAGCGCTGCCAAAGCCACCAACTGGATCTCTCTCATTAGGGAAATTTAAAATCTCGCCAGCTGACAATACCTCAGAGCGGGCAAGTCAGCAGGGATCTGTTTGCGTGGATTTCCCATGCCAACAGGTTCTTTTATTTTTTTAATTATTTATATAAAGAAACTTATATAAAGTTTCTGCTTCAAGAAGCTCTCTCGATCCCAGGGGAGAGGAGGGGGGAGAATTAAAAGGATCCTTTGCTAATCTCTGTCATTTAATCCGTGGCAGAGCTGTGGGTTATCCTTGGGATAGTGACTGCAGAGCTCTCTGTCACCTCTGTGCCCACACCTTCGGGGTTTGCCTGCCACGCTCCCCTCCAGGAGAGAGGGAAGAACCCAATTAAATCACAAAATTGCAACTGGCACTTTTCCTTTATTTTTCCTTTCTTCACTCAGTGCTTGGCTGTGCCTTTAATTAGCACCTTCAATTATTTGTCACTTCAAGGCCCAAGTCCCACTTTTGAAAAACCCTTTTGCTGCAGTCAAGTTAAAAACAGAGGAAAGCACCAGAGGGTGGGGGAGAGGCCAGTTCAGGTGCAGACCCCTGGAGAACCAGCCTAACATAAGCATGTGCTTAAGTGCTTTGCAAGGCTCAGAGCACCCCTGTACCTCAGTTTCCCCTGACCACCCAGAGAAGACTCTGCCCCTGGGACTGGGTTGGTCCTTTCCTCTGGGACCGGAGGCACCAGCATCAGCACTTGCATCCTGCAAGGACACAGATGTCCCCTCTCTCTGCCTTGTGGGGACCAGCACACACCTGGGACACTCCAGCCACCCTGGCAGGACTAGAACTACTGAAAGCTCAACACCTCTGCCCCTCTCCCCACCACGCAGTGCCAGCAGCAGAAATGCCCCCATTAACTTTTCCCCCTCCTGGGCAGAATAAAAGTGCTCCCCCTGTGAAGGCCAGTCTGCAAAAGGGGAGTTTGAAGCCAGCAGTGCCTACAAACCCCAGCAAGAAGGGTTTCCTGAGTGGCTTCACAAGCATCCCAGGCAGAAGAGGTCTCACCACGATCACAAAAACATCAAGGACCTGGTTGGAGATCAAACACCTTCCCATCCTGCTTTCAAAGACCGCTGGGGTAGTGCTAAGAGCCGGGGCTTTCTCTCCCAGCAAGCATCCTCCTCTCCTCTGTCCTTCTGAAGAGCCTCCGTGCTTTCATGTATCCATCAGTGCCCCCTCCCTGTGCTGGAGACACTGCCTGGAAAAACCCAAAACCAGAATTAAAACCTCTCTGAGATACTTGAATGTTCTCCAGCCAAGTCCTGGCAGCTGCCAGACCTGCCTGCAGGCTGCTTGGCCTTTGGAGGGATGGGGAAAAGCAGCATGATGCTACACTGGGGATGCCCTTACTGCTCCCAGTGGTGGGTGGCAGGATGCCTGGGTGTTATGGGATGCTGAGCAGCAAAGCCAACGCTCAGGGACCACCGGGATACCAACCTGCTCCTGTTCTGGAGCAGCACAGGGAGCTCCTGGGTAAGGTGTGATTGTGCATGTCCCTGCCTTTGGGTCCTGAGAGTGGGCAGCTGCTACCTGCTCTGTCTCTTTCTGTATGATCTAGTGGAGGGAAAGAAGGAAGAAAGAGTTTGCAGCAGGAGCAGAGAGGAGGAGGAGGAGGAGGATGTATTCCCCAGTAACGAGTCCTTTGCATCAAATGTGGAAAGGGAACTACGAAGGATTAGCACAGACATGAAAATTAAGAGTCAGAAGTAATTAGAAGAGGCTGGATCGCTGCTTAGCCCCAGAGGAACTCCTGGTAACGGTGTGGGTGCTCATTAAAGAGATATAATTAGGACTCTGAAGCCACTGATGAGCCACTCTGCATCCCCAGCACCACAGTCTCTGCACTGGCAGCTCCTGCTCCACGCCCTCCTCTTGAAGGACCCTTCGTTCTGCAGAGCTCTGGCACAGGGAAAATCCCTCCACAGCCTGAATCCTGCAAGAGCCTCATCAGAGGTGATGGGAAACCAGGGGCAAACCTGAAGCATCCTCATGGAGGACCCTGTCCCTGCCTGCTCTTCCCCACATAGCTGCAGGCAGCCAGCACTGAGGGGTCGCTGCCCACATCTGCATTTTCCTTTTTGAGGAGTTTTTGCCTGGGGCAGATGCAGGGAGTGGGGAGCAGGGGTTTGCAAGTTATTCCTCGACATGCTTGCTGCCAAACTGCACTCAGCTGCAGCAGAGCAGGGCTCACCTTCCAGGGCAGGATGTGACCCCAGGGTGTGTGGTGTAGGGGGCTGCTGGAGCCAGTCTCAATGATGCCAACAGGGCACCGTGTGAGTAATAACTCCCAAAATGATAAAATATGGAAAATTCACATTTGTGGGTCTATTTTGGTACCGACCAAGTGATGCTGCGCTGCCTCAGGGAGCTGCTGTGCCGTGGGGCTCAGCCCATGGGGTTTTGAGAAGCTGTTTGATGAGGCTTTAAGGATGGAGCATTAACCCTGAGGGCAGCCCAGGCCCTGGCAGGAGCAGGCAACACGTGGCAGAAATAATTGACCGGGTCCCACTCGCGCCCCAGCTGGACGTGACCCCTTGGGCTGCCGAAAACTGTGACACAAAGATGCCCTGAATTGTTTGAACACATGATGAAAACCCTTCGAGTGAGCTTGAACTCAACAGGGTGTTGTGAGGCTTAATTAATTTATGTCCAAAAGCACTTTGAGGGCATCAGATGAAAGAAGTTATTATAGGAGAGCAAAGAGACCCTTTATCCCACAAGATGGAAGCAGGAACAGCCCCGGCCACGCTCCCTCTTTAAAGAGCATGGGCTATTAGCACAAAGCCCAGTGATGAATAGGAGCTGTTTTATTTTATTTTTTAATCTTATGGAAATAATCCTGCAGCTTCTCGTGATGACACATCATCCTGGCAGTAGAGGGCATGGAGGGGGAGAAGCTCCTGATGAAAACACAGTGCTAATTATTTCTTCCTACAAGCCTGCAATGAGCAACTAATAGAGTTTGGACCAATATCCCCCTTCTCAGGGAATACTTGCCTCTGAGATTATTTAGGGCAACCTGAGCCAACCCTCCCACCCCTCCATGAGGTATTTGAGGAGGGAGAAAACGATCCCTCAAAAGGTGATGGTGAGTTTGGTGGGGCTCTGCCTCACCAGCACTGGCCAGCCCAAGAGAGCCAGGCTAGCATCTCACCCAGCAGCATCCCAGCCCCCCGGCTCTACCACTGTCCCTCACCCATGTGCTCCCACTGAGACCCACCCCTGAGTCCTCATCTCCTCCTTTGTGGTTTTGAGGCAGTTTTGGGTACCTGGGGCTGGGGACAGCGGGTGATGTTGCTGGGGAGGTGCCCGTAGGAGTTTGCTGGGAGACAGCAGAGACTGGGATGGGCGAAATCCACCCCAGATCCATAGGCAAGGTTGGGGTTCCTCTGCCTCATTCCTCAAGCTGGTGCTCTCCAGCCATCAGGGCAGGATCAGACCCATTCCAATCTTACTTTTATGTCCATCTCAGTTCCTTCCAGATCACCCTCAGAAATCCCCCTGGGGAATTACAAACGCTCCCACACATCAGCCCAACCCTGTGCCAGCCCTGGCACGGCTCAGCAGCACCCATCCTGCCCTGGGTGAGAAGGGCCAGGGAGCTCAGGGTACAGGGACAGGAGGTCCCACAGGGTGGGAGCTGCACAGGTTTCTCGTTACACTGCTGTTGCAGTGGAGACACGTTTAATTGCAGCTCCACAGCAGAGATAATTTGTAGGTATGAATATCATCCTTGTGGGCGTTCATTTCATCGCCTGTTTATGAGAACTGGGTGAGCTGCTGCTCCCAGGTCGATGCCTCCCAGCTGCCAAGATGCCATGGTGAAGGCACACATCCAACTGGGAACACCTTCTCCAGGATAAACCACTCAGAGCCCACTGAGGCATCAGTACAGAGCACACCAGGGATGGATCTTCCTCCTTCTTCTGTGATGGTGGGAAAAGCCCCCCCACCAAAGGCAGGTCTTTCTGAAGCCCTGACCACTTGTGTTTGCAGGGCAGGTGCTTTGGCAGGGAACTGGTCCTGTTCAGAGACCAAACTGGGTGCAGCGTGGCCTTGAGCACCCCTGCACAGCCTGAGTCCGTGGGTGGGGAGGCCTCACAGATGCAGTTTCCATGGAAAAACATCCCCCTTGTCAAGATTCACAGGAAGCTAATGAAGTAATTAACAAGTAGCAAAAATGAAAGAGGATGATTGTGTGGTGCTTCTTCTCTGTCACCCCGGAGTGGGCAAGTATGGAGGGGAGCTGACCCTGAAAGCAGTGATAGTAAAAGCTGGGAAATAAAGAATAAATCCCACCTTAATCTGAGCTGGATTGTGTTCTCACTGGGATTTTATGAATTTTGGGTTGCTGTCTGTCAAAAAAAGCCAAAACAATAACTCTGGGAGAAACTGTCTCCACACAACAAAGGAAGCAAGAGCACAACCCTCTGGGGCAGGCTCGCAGTGCAGGAGGGGAGGGACAACATCCCTGGGCAGCCCCCACTCTCGTGGGGACAGGACTGTCAGATGGAGTGTCCATGTGGGACCTCGACCCACAGCTGGGACAGGGTGTCTGTGCAGCGCTGGGGGGCACTGGGAAGCACCTCCAGTTGGGTTCATCTGAGGAGGTTGGGCACTGTCATAAAGGACCAGATTTTGGGAATTATGAACATCCCAATAGCAAAACACATCGATGGGAACACAAGTTCTCTGCCCTGCTGAGGGCTCGGTGCAGGCCTCAGGCACAGGCCGGACACACCATCCCCACCATCAGCTGAAGGCTCCTTCCCACCCTGCGATGAAATACAGGGCGAGATATATCTCTGCACCAATTTATGCAGCATCTCAGTGTGCTCCTTCCATCTCCTCTAGACACCATTTGGCAGATCTGTGCTGTGAATGTCACAGCAGTCTTTCATAATAACTTCTCCCACCATCCCGTCAAGCGCAATGAGACGGGTGAACCATCTGCTGGAAGCTGCGCCGCCATGTGCAGAGCCGCTTCCCTCCCTCGCTAGAGAAGCCCTGAAACTCTTTCCTGGGCCCACTCAGCCCATCTCAGCGTGTAACAGATCTGTGCTTAAGCAGTCCTAGTGTTTCTTCCAGGGGGTGCAAGTGGCTCCTTTCTATTAGACACCCCTCACATCTGCAGCGATGGCCCCATGGGTGAGAAGGGGACAGAATCTGTGGTTTAAAGCACCTCCTCATGTGTGTCCTTTGCACTCAATCCTAACATCATTTTCCAAGGTAAAATGTCAGCAGGATCATCTCCCTACACAGAGCTCCTTCCCTGGAACAAGTAAGCGGCTGCTCCTCAAGCTGTCATGGATAAAATACACTCTAATGTGATTTTCTCAGGCAGGAGGATGTCACTTGCTTGGGGAGAAAGATTTGATCAACCTCACTGAGACAGGTGCTCTGCATAGAGCGAGCAACCTCTGCAAAAGGGGAGTGACAAACCTGGCAGTGCTGGGGAGAGGGCAGATCACCTGGAGATAAACTCAGCCCAGAGCCCATCACCTCTTCAGGCAGCTCCTGCAGTGAGCTGTGCCCACCTCTGCCAACCTGTGTCACCACCCAGGCTGACACCCCCAGGGACCGGTGAAGGGATGGGCAAGAAGGGTCTGAACCACCAGTGACTGAGGGTTTATCCCAGCTCTGAAGGGAAGACAGGGCAGGGAGCATCTGGAGGAGCACCCACAGCTGTTGACACAACCAGGTTTCCAAATGCTTTTCAAAACTGACATTCTATGGTTGCCTCAAAGGACCTAAACACAAGAGCAGGTCCTTGCACGAGTGCTGTCACCAGGACAGCCTCCTCCTGCGTGGGCCATACACAGAGACAACAGCAAGGTGATTTATACCCGTGATGGAGGTGGGAAGAGTCGGGGCTGGAAACACAATTAGTGCAGGACAGAAAACTCTCAGGGCAGTTTATTACAATTTTGTTGTTGCTGTTGTTGCACTCAGCACAAGCAAGGAAAGGCCAGCACGGTCCTTGCCTCAGAGGAGTGTGTGGTTCCAGCCACTTAGATAGTGAGACAAAGTGTTTTCTCGGGGTAGAAGAAGCAAAATGCTGTTTTTTGAAGCACTTGCTTCCTTGAAGCTGCTCACAATATTTTTTCCTAATTAAAATACATCTCTAATATCATCCAGTGCTTTCTGATACTTAAAGTATGATTTGGATCAATGAAAATGTCCTGGGAGCTTATGGCAACAACCTCACTCAGCATTTTGTTTTCACTTGAAAGAAACCCAAAGGAATAGAGGGATCGTGGCTGCACAAGAAGGACTTTCCAAAAGGGTTATTGCCCACCCTGGACAAAGAGCGATAATAACCTCACTCTGGAGTTTCCCATCAAGGCAAATTTGCATAATTAACACTAAATTTAATCCCCATTCTATGGTAACAGTTAGGACAGCTTGTTGAGGGAGCCTGGAGAGAGCAGACCTTCACCCAAGGCAAACCAGGTCCTGGCAGGTGACATCCCCAGGTCCTCACCGCAGAGGGACTTGGAAGCGCATGGACCAGCTCACACCTTGCGATCACCAACCCTGACTGCAGGCAAGGCCTGGCAATGCCCACACTGAGGGTAACAATAACAGCAACTAGATTCGATTTTGCCTTGAAAATATACTTTAAACAAACCTTTTTGGCTTAGCATCGAAACCCGAGCGTTGCTGGAACAGAGAGGTGCCGCTTCTCCACCACAGAGTCCCCCCGGCTTTTCAGCCAGGTTCTGCTTTAAACATGCCTCCCACCCGCAGCAGTTGTGCTCAGAGCTGAATAATTATGAAAAGGGACTTTGGTGCCAAAGTAAAAGAAAATAAAACTCAACCCCAGCCCCCAAACCTGCAAAGATTCAGCCACGTTCGCACTCCAGCGCGCTCGGCATCACGAGGGTTTTATTCCCCTCCCCCCCCCCAGCTTCAGCGAAATGTCAAAATGTACTTAATGAGAAGTTCTCCTGTTACAAATGAAGCAGTAATCTGTCAGAAGGGAAAATCTGCTGTAAACTTAGTCAGAGCTCATCCCCTGACTCCTTGCCAGCGTGTGTTACAGCTGGGCAGGCGGCGGGGCCGGAGTGCCATCTACAGTGAAGTAAGAAATCCCAAATTCTGCTGCAGACCCAGGCTCTCCCTTCCCTCTGCTCATCCTTCCCACGGTGACCCCACTGGAGATAGAAAAAAACTGGGTGGTTTTGGGGGTCTTTCCATTAAAAAAAACCCCAAAACAAACAGGGTGAGTCTGTGGCTGGAAGAGCCATGGCGATTGTGGCAGGGATGTGGGACAGGTTCCCACCAACTCTCCATCAAAACCACCCTGACCTTTACTAAGAGTTTACTTTGCAACCCATGCTCACAGTGGAGGCTCCAAGGAACATGCCAGTGCCCCTGCCATGGGGCATGGGGAGAACCACACGTGGCATCCCCGGTGTGAGGAGGAGTCGGGGCACAGGGCTCCGCTCCGGCTGCGGCACCGTGGGTGGCACAGCAAAACGCACCCAGGCAAGTTGATGGTGTGGGGAGGAGGAGATCCAGTCAAGAGCCACACTACAGCAGCTACCAGAAAGATCCACGAGAGACCATATGGTGTGTTTTTAAAGGCACCCATAACATTTATTTAAAATACAGGCTCTAAAGCCTGCCAGCAGAGCTTAATAGGAGGAAACCTGTCTTTCTGCTGGAATCTCTCCTATTGTTTCACCCAAATCATTAAGCTTGTATTTGTTTTTAGCCTAAATGAATGGGAAGTATTGCAGGGAGAGCTGCCCAGGATTCCCCTCACATCTGCAGGGTCCCAAAGGCATTCTGCTGGGCTCATTGACTGCTGTCCTCACCAACGACTGTCCTCACCAACGACTGTCCTCACCAACGACTGTCCTCACCGATGTCTGACCTCACCAACATCTGTCCTCACCTGCCCTCAGGGCTGCCAAGCCCACATGAGCTCCATCTGCCCCCACACAAAGCCAGACACAAATGTCCAGCTGCTGCAAGGAGATGGCTCTCCTAGAGTGGTGGCACTGGTGTAGGACACCTCCGTGTCCTTCTTGCTGCCATCGGAAAGGTGGAGAGGCTGAATCTCCAGGTGGGATGGTGCAGTTGCTGCTCCTTGCACATCCCTCCTTGCCTGGAGATGAGTCAGGGGGTGGCAGGAGAGTGGTGTTTCTAACAAAAGATTATGATGGCATCATGGTTCCTCCGGCTGTCCCGCTTCCCACCCGGCATGAACGGAAACAGCCTCAGCGTCATGAGGTCACCCCCGGGATCCCTGGGCTCTCCTCCACCTTCCGCTTCAGTCTGCCAGCATCTCCCCAGGCACTGTTGGGAGATGCTCTGCCAAGGACAGAGATGCCAGGAAGAGCAGGAGGCAGATTTCTCATCCTTTTGGTTCCATGCAGCCCTATGCCCATGGGATGATGATGCTCCACAGGTACCTGGCACAGACACTGTGCCCCACATCACCCATCCTGACAGAGAGACCTGGGAGGGGTCATGGGGAGCTGGGGGCAGACCCCAGAGCTGGCTGCACCTCACATTCTGCTGCAGGGCTGAGGTCTGGCAGCATCTCGGTGCTTTTTTGGTGTCCAATGGCAGTTGCACCATCTAGAGGAGAAACAGGGACTGGTCCCAGAGCAGGGGCCACATCGAGGCAAGAACCGGGACATAGGAAAAGGATGAGCAGAGCAGCCCGCTCATAAGTGAGATGTAAATCCTTCAGCCAGCTCGGTGTGAGCAATTTCAGGGTCTCATGAAAGAGCCCAGATGGTTCAGCCATCTTTCCCAGAGAACGGGAACGGGGAGAATAGGATTCAAAGATGCTGGAACTATCTGCTTTACATGCAACTTATCTCTGCTGGCTGCAAGGAACAGGGAGAGGGAGAAGGGAAAAAATAAATTAAAAATCCCCAGCTTGCAGTCAAGCTGACCACACACCCCTGAGCTGGGAATCAACAGCCTTGAAAGCAATTTCGTCGCTCAGCTGGACCTGTATTACTTCTCTCTCCCTGAACAGATGTGCCAGTGACACTCATATGAATTACCACAGTGGAGATGTGAGCGGGTGATGAAAATCCACCCCCTCCTCCTCCCACCCTGGCAGCAGCTCTGCTCCTCTCCATGCCCCTAGCTCCCCTTTCCACAGGGTACTGAGGCCAAGCTGCTGCCCAGCGCTCCAAACAGGCAGCAGGTTTCTGCCAACAGCAGCTCTTCCCTCATGCTGGGGATCTCCCCAGAGAGAGACCTGGGATCAAACCATCAGGGCTGTACCACAGATATCCAGAGGAAAAGGAGGCTGCACACCACAGGGTCAGCTGTGCTGGCAGCACCCATGCAGCATGGGGGGTGCCCTCTGCCACCCACCATTCACCCACCTCCTGCCCTCTCTGAGCCTGATGGGCCCGTGGTCTGACAGGGTGTGAGGGCTTCACCCTCCTCTGTAGCCTCCTGCAGCATAAGGGGATGTAGGAGCTCCATTCCCACTGATTTATTTTAATTTCATTTTTTTATATATACCACTCAGGCCCCTGCAGACTGTGCAAGTCACAAGGAAGCGTTGATCATATCCCAAATACAACCACTAACACATCTCAGCTCTCAATCTGCCTCGCTTGCTGACACCCAGTTTTCTCCTCCTCCTCCTCCTCCCACGAGCTCCTCGCAGCCGGTTCCTTCCTCCCAGTCTGCAGCACGTACGTCTGCAACCTGCTCCGGCTTCCCCGGCCCACGCGGGGCTGCGAGCACAGCTCGCCCCAGGCGGTGCCTTCCACGCTCGTGGGCTTGCTGAGCCTCAGCCAAGCCGGATGGTGGGCAGGGAAGCCTGGCCAAGGGTCAAATCCAGCCCATACCCTGCCCTGTGGAGGAGCAAGGGAAGCTCAAAGCTCACTAAGTAATTGGTTGGGTTGGGGTTTTTTTTCCCTCTGATTCCCTCAGGCTGTTCGGGGCAGTGCTGGTTATTGGGACATCATTGGATCTTCTCTGTGAGCCACGTTGCAGGTGTAGTGGCTCCAAGGTTTGTAGCCCCATGTTGGCATCTCAGATCAGCAGCTCACAGCACCCTGGTGCCACGGAACCAGCTGCCCCCCAGGGATGCATGGGGGGGCAGCTGGCTCCATGGCACCCTGGAGCCAGCACCAATGACCATGGAGCCATGGCACCAATGACCCAAACCCTCTCTGATCTGGATGGATCAGAGAGGGTTTGGGTCATTGTCCAAGGGGCCCAGAGCACTGTTGGGGATACAGGACCAGGGTGACGAAACACTTCAGAAGGGCTGTCTGTTAATGCCAGCTCCACCCAGGAGAAAGTACCTCTCTAAATGCCATGTTTTTCTTAACACTTGCCAGAAGGACGGGATTTGATCCCCTCCTCTGTTTCCAAAGCTGTTGTGGATCTGTTGCAACAAAGGCATTTGTGGTGCCCAGTGAACACCTCTCCATCCCTGACAGCTCTGCAGAACAGGACATCGAATCTGACACGGCACCTAATCCAAAATTAATATTCCAAGCCATATGCCATGGCCCTAAAACCCCACATAAAAGCAGGAGTGCACATGAGTGTGGATGTGGAGTGTGCACAGCTGCAGCCAGCACCGAGCAAGGGTGCTCAGGGTCCTGCCCTCCCTCCCCCCTCCCTCGGCTGGAGCCCTGGGAGGTGACTTTGGCCCCACAGCAAGAGCAGAATGAGGACTGAGTGAAATTAAATACTTAAAATAACTATTAGTTTCCCAAATGCTGCTTCAATCAGCTCCCAGGGGGTCCCTTCACCCTCCAGAACAGCAGGGAGGCTTTCACTCCATACGACTGCGGTGCTGGGAGTGGTTTGCCCTGTACTGGTTTCCTGGAGAAGAACCCAGGTCAAAGGACTTCATGGACTCTCTGGTTCAGCATGTTTGGTTTTTTTTTTCAGTTTGATAGGAAATTGTTTAAGGAAGCATTTTGGCCACTGACCCAAATAGCTGTTGTTTGAAAATCCTCCATGAAAACCTGCTCATGCAAAGTGCATTTTGCAATTGCAAAGGCAACGGCGAAAGGAACCCACTGTGCACCGTGGCCCCAGCTCCCCCCCACCTCTTCCCCACTGCCTGCCCCAGCAGGACCAGGCAGGCAGCACCCCGTGGAGGCAGCCTGGACTCAACCTGCTCCAGGGAGACCTCAGGGACAAGTGGCTTCCTTTGTGCCTTCCTTCAGCGGGACACTTTGTAGACCTGGCAGCTGCCCTGTTGTGAATTCACTGCAGAGAGGTTGCACTTGTTTGCAGCCAAGAGAGTCCACACAGGCTAAAAATAGAGTACTCCTTAGAAGTGGTTTGAAAAGCTTTCCTACATGTGAAGATGGCTTTTAAAAATGCTGGCTTAGAGCTCACAGGGGCTGGGATGGTGCTCTGGACGGCTCTGCTGGGAATTGGGAGCCGCTCCAGAGCAGTCATCCAGCGGTTCCTTGCCTCATGGGTGGCTACAGGGATGCTCCTGAGCCATCAGCCAGGCAGGAAAGATGCTCTGTAAATGCAAGACATGATAATGATGGATAGACAAGTCCATGGTCGTGCCAGGACTTCTCAGCAGCAAAGTCAGAGGAGCAGTAATGAGAGGAGCTGGAGTTCAATGTGTTTTCTTATCTTCCCCCAGCCCCCTTAAAGCTCTCAGAAATTGCTGCACATAGTCAAAGCTGAACAGTTTCCTTTTGAAATATATACTGAGTGCAGCATCTCAGTTTCATTACAGCTTTTCTTCATGTAGCAGGGAAGGTATCTACCCCATTGTGCATCTTTGATGTTGCCCTTTAAATAGGCCATTGTGAAGCTCATGCACCCCTTTTCATCACGTTCCACCTCGGCTCATGGCACCTAATGCCTGTGTTTGTATCCCAGCTTGTGGCTGAAATCAAAGTGTTGCTGTGGGAAACTCTGCACATGGTTCATTAAAAAGGGGAAAAAGGAAAAAAGAGGGAAAAAAAAAAAAGTCTGACTTTTCTCTTTCCCAATGAATTTCTGTGTGTTTGTCAGTGCTCCCAAGCCCTGAGATTCAGGAAACTTCAACTGCTCATCCCCAAGAGGCTGATGGATCAGGTGGAAAGAGGCCCATCACCGCTCTGCCACCACCTCAGTGACTCTTAGAGCAGGGCAGATCCTAGAGCAGGACGGCTGCAGGATGAAGAGATGTCCTGAGGAACACAATGGCACGTGATGCTCCATCTGCAGCCTGGAATGAGCTGGCTCTGGACAAACCACAGCCAGCAAAGCCTGGACCAAGGCCACCAGAAAGTCCCAGTTTGGTGGCCTAGTAAGCACCACACCACCCAGTCTGCCCTTTTAGGGGTAGGACCCAAAGGTGAGCGTGTAGCCAGCATCCCAGACAAGCTGCACCAGCTTCTGTCTCCTCGTACCCTCCAAAGCTCCAGAAGCTGGAGCAGACTGTGCCGATGGGAGTCTGACACCTAATGGGCACAAGCAGAACTGTGACGAGAACAGGACCCGTCTGGACATGTCCTGGTGGGAATTCAGGCAGCAAAGCCCACAGAGCTGGATGGAAAGCACAAAGTTGTGTAAAGAAAACTCTTGAGAGCACATATGGCACATTTCCATGTTTGTAAACATGTCAAATTAGTAATGATCTGGGTGAAAACTATTAGAAGGTTCTAGGTACACAGTATGAAGGGTGACATCATTTCCTCTGGTATTTTACAGGTCTGTGCTATATGAGATCAAAGAAAGGTCAAGGTCACAGCCAAATTACAATACTAAATTGCATTTCTCCTGTTGTGTCCTTATGCCAGATACACTGGGAGTTACAACTGAGAAGGGACATCTTCAAAACTGTTGTGTTGCCCAGAGGCCTTCGGCTACACTTTGTATGATGGTCTCAGAATTGACTCTAAACCATCACATGTATCCTGTAACCATGTCTCAGTGCTGTGCCTCCCACTGGGTGTGTTTCTTGGGTCTTTTTCCTAAACAAAATCTGACATCCAAAGGGGATTTACAGCAATGGTGTTTTCCAAGGCAAGGCACAGGGGAGCTCCTTTGGGCACAGCTCCTCAGAGGACTGCCCTCAGACCTCCTCCTGCCCTCAGACCTCCTCCTGCTCCAGATGCTGCCTCCCCATGCTGCATCCATGCTCTGTGAGGAAGCTCACACCACCTCTGCTCCATTCAGAGGGTTAAAAAGAGATGCTCAACACCCAGTGCTCTTTGCTGGCAGCTTTCACAAGCTTCTCTGTTCTTTTTTTTTTTTTTCTCTAAATTAGATCTTTCTATTATAACTTCCAGGCCTCATGAGTCTTCTTGGCATTTATTAAATAACAACTAAACTCTTCAATTTACCATGTTAATACATGATCCAGTTGTACTCCATCTAATACACCACCTGTCACTGGACTGAAGGAGCTGAAAGGGGCAGGGGGATGCAGGACCAGAGCCACCACTGTGACCTGCTGCTCCAAGAGACCCACTGACACCCAGGATGTGCCCTGTGCTCACTGCAGCTCATAGCACGAGCAAATCCATGCAAGAGCTAAAGCCACACTCAAGCCCTGTTTTGAACCAGAGGCAAGAAGCCTGTTTGATTTATTTTAAAGCCAATATTTGCACTACTTTTTTTCCAGAAAGGTTTTGAGCCTCCTGAAGCCTGGGGGACCTCAATGCTGACTGAGCTCAAGGTCCAGACTGAACTCCATCCACCTCCTCTCCCTGCTGCTGCTTCCACCAAAAATTCAATGATCACAGCAGGATTTCACTTTTATGGATTGTTTTTGCCCCAAAACCCATAGAAACGCTTGGGGAATGCAAAACTGCCACCAGCAGAGTAAGAGGTTTGCAGAACCTGAGGCTATCACTTGCCTCATGTCTTGGACACAGCGTGCCCTCGTGTATGACTCACATTCCCAAAGAAACAGCAGCGTGGCAGAAATGCCTGGTGTTCTAACACAGCTCCATGTGAGAACCATAATTGGCCATGAAGCCACAGGTTACCTGACAACAGGAAGATGTGTGAGGTGAGTGCTTTTATTCTTACTATTTTGTTTTTAATCTTGTCCTTTTTCTTGCTGGGGAAAAAAAAAAAAAAGAAAAAGTCATCACCTGAGCTCTGGTTTCAGCCTCTGGTAACCCACAGCAGCTTTTGCCTCTAATGTATCCAGAGCCACCTATAATGAGCACCTGTTCCTACCCCCTGCAATAAGCTGCAAATGGGATGAGCAGATCCTGAGGTTGGGGAAGATGTTTCATTTTGAAAACATGAATGTTTCCCTGCCATCTCGTCCATCCTAACAAGGGCTCCAATTAGTGCTCGTGACTCTGTCATCCATCCACCGGGGACTCAGGGATGAGGACCACTGCTCTCATTTCCTCAAAGATCATGGATCAGGAAGACAAATCATCCCTAATGGGACCTCGGGGAGAGGCTCTGCTCTCCTTTCAAGTCAAAGGCTGCACGGGGAGGCAACTCGCTCAGCAGAGACATAAAATGCCACCTCCACCCATACCAACAGGGCTCTCCAGCAGCGTCCAGCCTCCCCCTTTCCAAGCAACTGCATGTGCACAGAACATTTACCAGGCTTCTGGCCATAGCTTTGACTTTCATTTTATTTTTAAAGTGCATTCACATGTAAATTGACTTGGCCCGAGAGAGGATACATGAATACAAGAGCCCTTTCTTTCCTCTGGAGCGGTATTAGGAGGAATATGGTGAAAGGACGAAAGTTTCCTCACCTCTGGGCTGCAGTTCTGCAGCTAAGGAAAAGCAAGTTCATTGTTTCCTTCTGCACACAGATCCCGGCTGTGCTGTTTTCAGCAGCCTGGTTCAAGCGAGCCATTTCAGAATATAAAAGCATATTACATATCCCAGGGACAAGAACACACAGGCAAATGTCTTATCAGCTCTGCTTTATCTATTGTAAGAGCAGGAGATAAATTGATGCGGACCTATAACTGTGTCAGACGGTTTGAAACACGGTCCTGCCCCACACCCCCAGGGTCAGGCCTGGTTTGGTAAGTAGTGGGCTTATGGGAAAAGGAAAAACTAGGACATGAAGTTGGAGTCCAGGAAAAGACACAATTCCTCTGGGAATGAAAAAACATGTGTTCCCAAAACAAGCATATCTGGGGTGATAGCAGGCGGAAATCTGTCCCACAGCACTCTGCAGATGGCAGCCCCACACCTTGTGACTCTTGGCAGCCCAGAGCTGCGGTGCCCAGCACCTACCCTGCCCCAATACCAGGGACAGGGCTGGGAACCTGACTCGGGTGTTCAATGCCACATGTGGAAACAGCAGCACAGGGGCTCACTGGGGTGTCAGCAATGTGCCTCATGTCCACTGCCACGAGCTGTCACCCCATTTCCAGCCTGGGAACCTTCTTAGCTGTTTTTCACTTGATGTTTTGTAGCCTGAGTATTTTCCCTGGGATTCTGGCAACACACAGCCAAAAGATGCTCCTTCTTCTGTAGCATCACTATAGGGGGAAAGAAAAAAAAAAGCACTGGTAAAGTGGAAATGGGTAGTACTTGGGGTTAAGGCACCAGGTTTTCAATTGCCAGAAACTAGGAATGGAAACACTTGCAAAGATTTTCAAACTGAGAGTTATGACTCACACTGTGTGTTTTAGCGAATGAGCAGGTTGTAATGTGTCCCAATGGGGAGGATTCTGTAGCTCGGCTCTGCTCGGGGAGCGCGGGGATGGTAGGATGCGGCTGGCAGCACCGGGGAAAACCTGCTCTGTGAACCAGAGAAGAAACAGAGCACTAAAACTTTGTTGTTTCTCTAGGTGGCTTCTCCTGTTAACTCCAGAAGCCAAAGCACCAACTGCTTCAGCATCTGAGTAAACGGGCCTCAGTTCTTGCTTCGCATTCCCAGACATTGGGCTTGGGACAGCCGGCAGTGTTCTGCCGATGTTTTCCTTTCACAGCTCCCATCGCACCCCGAAAGGAGCACGACGAATTATCCTCCCCCTGCGAGTTGTACTCTCAAAAGTAAACAGCCTGGACACCCGCTGCGTGTGTCTCCAGAGTCCAGAGCCGGGGTTTGGATCCCCAGTCCCGCCCTGGGCCTGGCGAGGCCGGGAGGTGTCCGCCATCCTCCCCGGCGGACCTTCCACGGGCTCCAACCTCCCTCCCCTCCGCGTCAGCTCTTCGGGCTCCGGCAGAACGGAGCTCTGGGCGGCCGCGCCTGCCTTTGTGCCCCACCGGCAGTGCCGCCCGGTGCGGCCGGGCTCCTCCCCGCTCCGCCGCTCCCGCGGGTAGGGTCGCCG
>VXBZ01006685.1:127381-142676 GCA_013399135.1 Heliornis fulica
CGCGGCGGTGGCCTCGCGTACGCCGCCTCAAGGCGCCCTTCCCGGGTGGGGTGTACCTCACGCCCCCTCTGTGGGTGCCCCGCGGGTGGGTGTCCCTCTGTGTCCTGTCATAGCACCATTTTGTGGGTGTCCCCTCATGCCACCTCTGTGGGTGCTTCTGTGTGGGTGTCCCTTCACATACCCGCTGTGGGTGCCCCGCGGGTGGGTGTCCCTCGGTGTCTTGTCACAGCCCCGTTTTATGGGTGCCCCCCCGGGTGGGTGCCTTTTCCTCTCCACAGCCTGTGAGTGCCCCATGGGTGACACATGCCCTCACACAGTCCCTGTGGGTGCCTTGTCCCCTCAAGCAGCCCCTGTGAGTGCCCCCTGGGTAGGTGTCCCCTCATGTCCCTTCACAGCCTCTCCGGGCATCTGCTGCTTCGTGTCCCTTCACAGTCCCCCTCACACCCTCTGTGGGTGTCCTTGGGTGGGTGCCCCTTCAGAACCAGCACCTCTGGGTGGGTGCCTTGGCCTGAAGCAGTGCTGGGATGGGAAAGTTTATCCCAGTCCTGTGTAATTCTCTATGGCAACTGCAGTCCCGGCGTGTTGTAGTGAAGGCACCTGCCTCTTTCGTGGAAACTGTGGAAATAGGTTAATGGGAAATAAGTTGGGGGGGGTTTAATGAAGCTAGGAGCTAAAGTGTGTTAATTGCATTTCCTCAAGATAATTAGGTATTCTAATTTCTGTGTTTTTGATCCTTAGCTGCTTATTACAAGGAAAAATGTTTTTAATTTATGTTTGCCCCAGTGAACGTGTTGGAGGTTCCTTTAGAAATTGTGCGTTTGTTCATTCACGTGTTTCCAAAAGTTGGGGTTCTGACCTGCATCATGCAGGGCTGCTTGTGAGTCACCTCCCAGGTTAGTTCATGGCCCAGTACACAAAGGGTCGGGAGCACTGGGTGTTACTGGCAGGCGTGGAGCAGAAGTTAGCCTGAACTATCTTGACTAAAAGGTGGAAGTTAAAATGGTGTGTGTTGTGTCCTCCAGGCTCCAGCTAGCAAGGAGGGGAAGGTCTTGATCACTATTCTCAAAATCATAATTCTGCTGGAATGATGTTTTGGGATGAATTAAGACTGAGGAAAAGAAAAACAGAAGAGCCAGCCACTCTCTAGACATCATGTAATACATGCACAGGCTGACACTGCCTTGGTCAATAAGATTTCAAGAATATTCAAGTCTGCTAATGAGACAGCAATAAAGCTGTTCCATCAACACAGGTCCCAGAATAATTTTGACAAAAGCATCTGTCACGTTAAATATAACATCCTTGGTTGTAGCACTGTGCTCTTTTTAAACGTGGTAAAGAATTGCCTTCCCTAATTGTCTGTTATTTCCTGGTTGTCTGTTACTCCCAGTAGCAGATAAATATAGTTAGAAGTTGTAAAGAGTTTAGAATCATTAATTCTTTAAAATATTTATTGCCACTGATTAATTTGAAACCAGAACTAGAGAATAATTGACCAGGGCAAGGTCAGAGAGAACATGTCTCTGTGGGTCGGTGGAGTCCAGTGTCACGCTGCAGTCAGGGCTCGCTGGGTTTGGGTGGGAGGCTGCAAACTGGGCTTGAGGAACCACTCTGGTGCTGTAGCTTTTGGTTGGGGTTGCTGCACACCTTGTGTCAGCCAGGTACTGCTTCAATCCCACCAAATGATGCTGCAAGAGGAAAACCTTCAGCCCTCTTGGGATCATGTAGAAGTTGTGAACTCTTAGGGGTGTTCCCTGGCGTTTTCATAATCTTCATCCTGCTTTTGCAAACTCTTGAAGGTTTGTGTTTACCAAGAGCTTTTATCCTGCAGTGAGGCCAGAATAACTGCTGTCTCAGGGTTATTGCTGCATAGTATGTTTCAGGAAGAAATTACCTCTGTTTCCTTCTCTTTGAGCTGTCCCAAATCCCTCAGTTGTGTACATTTAATGCCAAGGTAGAAGTAGGAAAGAGTGTCTCGGGCTAGTGTGTGATTTCAGGCTTCGAGCTAACACAGTCACTCTGCCCTTTGAATAAGAGTTGGTTTGTGTTCCACCATCTCAGACCATGGGCAAGCTTGCTTCACATCCGCCCATTATATACTATGTGACATAGCCAACATTGTTTTCCTTGTAAAACTGAAAAGCTGAGCTATGCATGGCAGGAGTTCTTTAAAAAGGGCAATTATGCCAAAGGAAAAACAGGGAACAGAATATTTTGCAGGGTTCTCTGCTCCCACCAATTCCACTTGGTTAGGAAAGACTCACTTAAAATCGTTCTTTCTCTCTTGCCATAAGGTTAATGCAAAAATATTCTGCTCTAAATGCAGACAGGGATCAATTATTTTTCATAAGAGTAATTCTTTGTGGGTCTTGATGATACATTGTTAATTAGGGCAAAAGAGAGCACAACCTTCAATAGAAAGTGCAGGAAGAGTTTTGGATGTGACAATAATTACCTGGATTGGATTATGGTTGTGCCAGAATATACTGCAAACCACAAATGATGAGTGCTGTCCTATCCTTAATGGCACCAGTGACTCATTTACCCGTTAGAGTGATGCTGGGGAGTAACTAGTGATTAACTGGCTTAGTAAATCCAAGTGTTAGCAATTTACAATTTATGTTACCAGTATTGTGTATCTCCTATGAGATACAAGTGTAATAAATATTTTCCTCTCTTTTTTTTTTTATTATTTTTTTTTCTCTTGTTACAGGATGGAAGAGAGACCAGTCTGAAAAGCTGTTCCATTGTGGACCTGGCTGTTGTCTGCTAGAATGTTCCTTATGAATGCTTCTCCTTTGGTAGCAATTCAGACGAAATGGGAGTCCTTTGGACCAGCACGGAATTGTAGATATCCCGTTTGCTTCTCAGAATCCGAAGGGGATGTCGCTAGAACCGCTGTGAGTGCAAAAGTTCAGATGATCATAAACAACCTGCAAAGTCAAGAGTCTCCCCTGGGTATGAACAATGAGTATGATTGTATTATGCAGAAGAAACAAAAGGGAGAAAAGGCCACGAGTAACAGAGTCGCATCTAGCACGCCATTGCTACGGAAGCATCCTCAGTATGCCACGTGTGGTCGCCCTGCTGATTCAGATGACACTGAAGCAGAGGAGAACGTGGGCTTTGGGACTCTCCTGCTTGATTCTGACAGTGATGACTCCGTTGACCGAGGTATAGAGGAAGCCATTCAGGAGTATTTGAAAGCAAAAAGCAAAAGTGACCAGTCCTGTCAGAGGAACGCAGAGTGTTCGGAAAATGTAAGCAGAGAGAAAAGGCTTAAGGGAGAATTCTCCCAGAGCAAAGTGGCTAGTAACCTTCTCCCTGTGAATTTTAAAGCTGAGATGCTCTCTGAGGACTACCTGTCTGACCACCTGGGAATTGGTAAAAGGCTGCAGCCTGCTTCCCCTCAGAGCATCAGTAGCGATGACTCTTTTGAACAGAGCATACAAGCTGAAATAGTGCAGTTCTTGAATGAGAAGAAGCAGCAAGAAATTAGTAAATGTGTAGTTGGGGAGGATAAACAAGATTCCCATGTGAGAGCTGTCCTAAAATGCAACAAAGAAACAACAAACAAAAGCTGTGGTGCTATAAAGCAAGGTTGTAACGCGCTCCTCTTGGGACATCATCCCAAGCTACAGAAAACCAGTGCACAGTCCAAGTGTTTGCAGTCTAAAATCCAAGAGGAGCCCAGTGGTTTCAGGCAGGTGAACCAAACCTATCTGGAAATGGCCACTGCCAGCCAGCCCTGGTTAGTGGAGCAAAATGAAGAAACTGCAGCTAATTCCTGGGAGACGAGGGGAGCGCTTACAAACGAGAGCATGCACACCTCTGACTCCAGTAGTGATGATGGTATTGAAGAAGCCATTCAGCTTTACCAGCTGGAGAAAATCAGGAGAGAGGCAGGGCATGGGACAGACTGTGTCCCTTTGCAGAGGGAGCAATTCGATATAAAGGGTTTGGCGGGTATTTCTGCAAGCCTGACAATTAGCTCATCAGAAAGTGCCTCACCAGAAATCCATAAAAACCCTGTGAGCAACAAGAGAAAAAACATTAATTCTAAGTCAACAGAGTTAGAAAGCACCAGCAATGAGTTCAACAAGCTGTTTAAACCACTGAAAAAAGCCAGGCATTTTGCACCTCCAGAAAACAAGATTGCTGCTTGTGAGCTGACGTTGCAGGCCTCTTGCAGAGCAGACACATCTGCAGAACTCATGTGTGCAGAAGCTATCCTTGATATTTCCAAAACAATCATGCCATCCCAAATGGGAAGTGACAACAAATCACTAGCTGCAGACTCGTTCTTTTCTCCCCAGCTTCTCTCATCCTCCCGCTGTGAAAGCGACAGCAGCCTTGTGGACAGTGATGATAGCATAGAGCAAGAAATCAGAGCTTTTTTGGCTCTGAAAGCACAGTCAGAAAGCCTTGGAACAAAGCAGCCCAGCCTGTCACACTCAATCCAGATGCCTTTGCCTTCTGATCAAAACAGCCTCACCAGTACCCTGGAGCCTTCTCTTCCCAAAACACTGAAGCTGTCACTGAGTCGTAAAAGGAGACTTCAAAGAGAAGGCAGAATAGGGAAACAAGGTGCATCAAAACCACCTGAACAGCTGGAGACAGAACTTTTCCAGCCAGGTAACTGCTCAAAATTCCCTCTGCTCCAAGAGCAACGTGCCCTGAGCAGCCCCACAGAAGTCTGTGGTACTCAAAGGGTCAGTAGTAAAGAGACTAAGCAGCAGCAGCAGACGATGTCTTCCAGATTGCCTGGGTCTGATGTGAGATGTCCGATGGCCTTGGACTCTGCAAACCCTTTTCTGCAGGTTCAGAGTAGCACGAGAAAGCTCATGAAAAATACAGTCCAGACTCAAGAGAGGGATGGTTCAGGTGATGAGAGCAGCTCTCTGGATAGCGATGAGGACCTTGACAGCGCTATCAAGGACCTTCTGCGGTCTAAAAAGAAATTAAAGAAGAAATCCAAGGACCAGAAATCTCAGTGCAAGAAGAGAGTCCGATTTAGCCCAACAGAAACTCAGCTGCTGGATGAATTTAGTAGCCTCCAACAGAATGAGTGGAAATGTAAAAACCCCGTGCTGCTGAAGAGCTGCCTCTCAAAACCTAGAAAAGCTGTGAAAGAAAACGCAATCAGGAACCTTCCAGACAACATAAATGTCAAACTTCCCAATGAGAAACCAGAAACAGCGAAGAACTTGGAGTTTAACTTCCAGCTTAAAAAAGGAGACAAACCGAAACCGATTTCAACCCAGAATAACCCACGACCGGCTAAAAATAGAAAATGTACTTTCACAGCAGCCTCAGATGCTGATGACAGCAGTTCAGTGGACAGTGATGACAGCATCGAACAAGAAATTAGGAAGTTCTTGGCAGAAAAGGCTAAAGACTCTGCAAGCAATTCAGACACACAGAAAGATGATGCAACTCTGGACCTGTTGAGAGTGACCAAACAAAGTGCTAATAAAGGAAAAGCAAAACAGCAGCCGGTTGAGAATGAGATTGACCTCAGGCTGGGCCAGAGTAAAAAGACTGAGGTGTCTGAGCAAACTGATGAGTCCAAGAACTCTCAGAGAACAGAAGGGGAAAGTGCAATGTTACATGGCAGCGGGAAATCTGCTTCCACTGCAGAGAATGTTCATACTACTGGTCAGTCAAAAGCTAAGCAAGGAGTGGGGGGTGTTAAAGGTGTTGCTGGGGGTGAGTTATCTGGAAATGCAACAGGTAAAAAGGATGTCCCTAAAACAGAGCCCCTGCAGAAAGTGCTTCCAACTAAACCCAGCAAAAATGCAGGCTGTAAAGTACAAAAAGTAATTAATGCAAAGCCTAGATCTAAAAGAAAGAATACCTTTCACCTGAAAATATCAAGTAAATTCATTGCAGGTCTGAAATATGCTCGGGACAGGAAGAAATCCATGCTTCTGAACAAAAGGCAGAAGGCAGAGCGATTGCTCGCCCAGAGCACTGCTTTAGGAACAGAGGTGTCTTCCCAGGCTGTGGATGTACTTAACCAGGGAAGAGGAGCCCCCTTGCCACAAGGTGAATTTAGCAGGGAGAGTACAGGAGCAGTAAAAGAATCCAGTTCTCCTCAGAAGCTCAGTGTGGAAGTGTCAAGCCCTAATGCAGCAGATACCTGTGAAAGACTGGGGGCTGCTCCTCTGTGTGGAGAGGAAGCAGGGAGTCACAGAGAGGTTAATGCTTCAGGAAACCAGTTGGATTCACACTCAGGTTTCCCCTTGAAGGAGCAGAGTGTGGCACCAGAACAAGTAGATAAGGTTTGCAGGGGAATATCCACAGCTGAGAACACACAGGTGTGGATCAAGGAAGGAGATATCCACAAAGACACCTGGGCCAATTCAAATTTGGGTCCCCCGTGCCCTGAAGGCAGTGTGGCAGTGGGAGAAGCAGATAAAGTTGACAGAGACATGGAGCAGCAGAGGATACATGTATGCAGTAAGGGAGAGGTTAACCAGCAGGACAGCAGAACAGATCCATGTTTAGATTGCCCAGTGCAGGAGCTAAATGTGACAGCAGTAGCAGTGGATAAAACCAGTGAAGCAGCCTGTACAAATCACAGTATTCATGCATGCATTAAGAAGGAAGAAGTTACCTGCCAGGATAGCAACAGAGAGGAGGAAATTCAGGTGTCCAGCTCCACTTTGGAAGGTAAAATACCTGTCCTGCAGAGTAGGGACGCTGCTTGTGAAGTGGACCAAGGACAGGAAATTTTAAACAAAACCTGTGCAAAATTTACTGATAGAGCTGTAGGGAACTGCCCATATTCCCCCTTGAAAAGAAAGATTTCAGATATGTAAGTACACTTCTTTTTTTGTTTTGTTTTTTTTTACAGTAACAGACTTTCTAGAAAATAACTGTCGTTGTAATTACCTTGATAAAACTTGAGACAGTGGGAGATGCTGATATCTGTATATCATACACACACTAATGTGAAAAATGCTTCTATTTAACAGGGATATCATGGATAAACATACATAGTTTTTGTAGAATTTTGTAAATTATTTAAAGTGCTATAAGGAAATATTTTTTATATTAATTTTTAGGACTTGCATTGCTACAGGATGCTGTAGTTGCTGTAGATAAGATGATACTGATCACGCTTTAAATTATGAGGCCTCTAATCACATAGCAAAAGGAAACCTGTTTGTGCACAGAATATATTTGGCAATTAAGGGATCCTAGAAAAACATGGCATTAGCCAGCAGTGGATACTTTGGAAGCAGATTATCTGACATCTCTTGACATCCAAGCTGCCTTAGGACAATCCCACGTAGTGGCTTTATGCTTGGGTCTCAGTTGTCCCACCCCAAGGACTGTTGGGCAAGTTCCCCAAGAAGAATTCAGCACAGCTCTAGATGCAGAGATCCATCCTTGAAGATAACAAACACAGATTGGGGGTGAATCAAGTGGATCACTGCACAGTCTCAGCAGCTGCTGAAAGGACCTGCCGAAGCCTCCTGCGAGCAGGGGGTGATTCCAAGCACAATCTCAGTTCCAGAAGAGCGAAGGAGTGTCTGTTCAGACAACACCTTTTCTCTGGATTTCACTGGATTTGTGTACTGCTGGGCCTGCAAGGCTGAAACAATTCCTCCTTATCCTCCAGTCTCGTTTCGATGCCCTGCAGTTACCCAGAGGTGGCTTTTGGTTTTCCCAATGAACTTTAATGAATCGAGTGCCCTTACTTTCCTGTTTTTCAAAAGTGGTTTCTAAACTGTTACATTTTTGTGACCTTTTAGTTTCATTTGCAACTTTTGTGCAATAGAACAAAGCTAGATTTCTTGTAGGAAAGTCCCAAATGGAAATGCCAAGGATATCTTCAGCACTGGTAGTGCTTTCTCTGCCTCCCTTTCCAGCAGCCAGAATAAAGCAATTTTTCACTATCTTTCTATTTGTACTAACTTTAAATGGGATTGAAGTAGCATGTTCATATCACAAAAAATTGAAAAAAAAAGAAAAACAAAGTGTGAATTTAACCCATTGGCTGTGGTTTGTTTTTCTTTCATTTGTGTGTAGTGGAGTCCTTTTAGTAGTTAGTTCTTACATCTTGTCCCTGTGAATTGATCCAAGACTCTCTTTAGTCTTTACAAAACTTCTCTCAGCCAAGGTACTGCTCAGAACCAGTTTGTATCCCAGTCACTTCAGCAGCCTTCCTGGGGGCTGGCCTTAACCTTGGGAGATGGAGCAGAAGCAGATAAGAACGGCTCTGGTATCACATGGTGTGAACACATTTGCAGAATATTGGCAGGCTTTGGCGTAGCATAGAGTAGAACAAGTACCTGTGGCATGTAGGGAAATAAACAACATCCTTTGTGTGTTTATGAGGTCGTGCAGTTGCATTTTAAACATGTTTTTTAGTGGTCATTTAACATTTCTAACTGTCCAGCTGCCTTTTTATAGACCTTGGGTGGGTTGGCTGGGTGATCCATGTGCTAGATCATCTCGTTTTTGTGGTAGGAGACCTTGGAAAAGTGTTTTTAACTAGTTAAGCTCAAATGCCTGCTGTCAGTCTACACAGGCATATATTTTTGTCTGCCTTGATTCAGTTGCAGGATCAGGCCTTTTGTTTGGAGTAGGTAAATAGGCTGGTATTTTAAAATAGAAGTTTTCAGAGTACCTTGCTTTCAAAGGATTAAACTGTATACTTCATTTTAATAGAGGTGATGGAAGCCCCATATATTGTTTGTATAAAATAAGCTGAATGTTTCTCCTCAAAGTTTTCAGTAAATCAACATTAAGACTTAAAAGGTGTCTCGTGCCCCTGTCGATGTGTCTCTGTTCCCAGTTCCACTTGTGACCTGATTTGCTTTCAGTTAAGATGCAATTCCCATTACCTTATGCTTTAAATAAAACCTAATTTCAAACAGCACTTTTAAAAATTTATAAACTTGATTTGTATATAGGAAATGGTGCACATTGATAAGTTTATAATGTTTAATAAATGGGGTTCAGACCATGGCCCATGAAATCACAGCTCTCCTATGGTTTGTGTTGTCCTCAGTGAGCAGTATCTCTGTGTTGTCCTTTCACCTCCTGACTGCAGCCCAAGGACACAATTACTTTGTGCCAGCGATGCTTATGAGTAAAGGATGTCACCCTTGAAGACAGTGACAGTGTTTGTGTTAGCTGGGGATGGAAAGTGGATCTCTGGTCACCTGCTGCTCTTGCTTCTGGTCCCCTGTGGCCTTCAGGCACCCCCTGCCTGAGCCAGTGCTCTCGTGTGTGATGATAGTGTGCCATTTCCTTGTGATGCTGAAACAGAGCCCAGATCTTTAAAGTTGTGGCTGTTTTCTACCAAGTGCATAGTTGAAAAATGCTGTGGGGGCCCTGGGTAGTGAGAATAACACTTGTCACCTTGGCAGAACCTGAACAGCAGTTTTCTTTCACTGTGTTCGTGGTCAAGAACTGGAACCTGCCCTCGTGCTTGCCCCTCTTGTTGACAGCAGAAGGTTTGGCAAGAGAAGTTCCTTGCTTCTGAGGCAGAGTTTAGCTGGTGTGATGTGGGATTCTGCTGGAAGGCACTTGGAGTGTCATCCCTCAGTGGCATCCTCAGTAGCACAGTTCCTGCAGCTTCCAGGATTAGCATCTCAGCATCCTTTCCACCTCATTACTGAAGACTGCTGCGAGTCCAAGAGCCTTTGATGGCACAAGGATAAGATGACTGTGCTTTCTTGCTCACAAGGGACATCATGACACCCAGCACAGAGGTTCTGCTAGAAGCCAGGCACACTCTGAGCTAGTCTTCAGGGTGGGGAGGGAAGGAAGGCTGCTGGGGTTGTTTTATTCAACCCATCCTGTCACCCTTGGTGTCTCTGTACCAGCATGCTATGGGTATCCCCTCCCACCACCAGGTTCTTGCAGTCATATTTGGTCTCAGCAAGTGATTTTCTTTTCCCCAGACATTATCCCAGAACCATAGCTGACTTGCCAAGAAGAAGCAAGCACCCAAAGGGGACGTGGGTGTCGAAATCTCTGGAGTTGGTGCCGCAGCCGTAAGAGCGGCTCAGCTCCACCGACGGTGTTGGCGTTCTCTTACGGTTCTCATCACTCCCTCAGAGAGAGAAAGCTGGTGTCTGGAAGCAATAAAGCACTCTTGTATGTCACAGATTAAAGGCTGAACAGCTGAGGAGTAGAAAGATTACACCAAGTGAGAATAAATTCATGAGCAGGAATAAATACATCAGCGAGTGTCCCACGCGTGCCGGACCAAGTTTGGAACCGCAGTACAGATCTCGGGAAGTTAAATCTTGATCAAGGCAGTACCAAAAGCATTGTCTCTATCCATTGATACTGGGGGTAACTGGAGAGTCAGCACAGACTCTGCAGCCCTCCTGGCCCTTTCCAGCATCCAGCCATGGCTCTGGTGAGCAGCCAGACTATTTCAACCCTCCTAGGCATTCATTTGGCCCTTTTGTTTATTGCAACATGAATGGAACCATGAACTCGGGACTACTGAAGCATGTAGGAAATTTGGGGGTTTCTAAATGGATCCTGGCTGAAATTTCTTAGAAATGCACAATGTTTTGTTGTTGGGTTTTGGGTTTTTTTTTTTCAGTCAGAGCACAGAACTTGTTAATTTGGATGTCTAGTTATTCACTCAGTGTATTATTATGGCCCCTGGTAGGTTACAGCATCCTGACTGCAGTACCAGAGTTCTCAGTCAAATCTCTGCTCCCTCGGGGCTTTGCAAATAGCTACAACTGTTTTGATCACAGCAATTATCTTCCTGCACCTCGGGAAGGGCAGTCTTCAAGGACCCTCAGGGGACCACAACAAACATCTTGATTTTTTATAAACAGCACTTTGCTGCTATTTTAGAAGCATGTTTACACATGTAGCTGCTTTTAATACAAGTAACACACATCTTTGCCACCTTGTTCAAGTGTAAGTTTTCTAATTTTTCAAACCTGTAAGATTTTCAGTTTGTCTTAGTTGGATAGTACAGTCTCATGTGATTTTATCCTCAAAATTTATCTGTGAATGTCTTTTTTTTCAAAAAGCAGAGAGAAAGAGACTTTGGGGTAGATTCTCTGCAATAAAATGTGCCATCTTTAGGATGATATTTTGAATTTGTACAGTATCTCAGGATATAGTCAGTGTGAGGGTGGTGTAAGGTATGCCTCAGGCAAAATGGTTCAGAGGAATTGGTTTCAGTTCAAGAATAAAAAGGGAAGAAATTAAAGCAAGGAAGAAAAGAAGTGGGTGTTTATAGATGAAGTACGAAAACAGGTGGAAAAATACGTTGACAAAAGCCACTGAATTTCTATTTTTAAGAGGCAGCCATGCCTAAATTATTCCACCCACGGGAAGGTCTGTGGATAAAAATATGTGTAAATTTGTCACAACTGTTTGTATTAATTCAGCACTTTATGTTATTTTTCATTTCAGGAAAAGAAAGGGAAGTTATGAGAAGCTTGAGGTAGCTGGAGTCTGATAGAACCAACAGCGAATGGTAGAGAGTTGCTTATCTGTTTTCATATGTTAAACATTTAAAAAGTTAACTTCTCAGGCCTGTTTCAGCTTAGTGCATTGATTATTTTTTCCCAGTGTATTGTTGTGTTTTCAGCCAAGATGATTTTAGCCAGCTGTTCTTCTGAGATAACCAAATGCAGTGCAGTGAAAACTGGAATTTCATAGGCATAATGGAAATCTTGCTTGCAGGTCCGGTAACACGTAGCTACGCTGTGGTTGAAGGATTAAAAATAGAGCCCAGGTGCATACCTGCCCAGTTTTGAACTGGTTTTTTGGGGTTTTTGCTCAGCAACATTATTGGCTGAACTTCCTCTGCCTCCCACGAATGTGTAGAGATTGTCTTGTCACACCTCCTGGGCAGTGTATGACCAGTGTATTCCCACACAAACTGGGAATATTTCTGATGTGTGAAGAGTATAATTTTGCAGTGGTACCTGGACATACTGTTACACTCTGGGGTTTAATTTTTATGTTTTTTAGCAAACAGACAGAGTAGTATTATGGTATTTTTAATATATACTCTCAGTATGTTTTATCTGGAAGGTAGGACAGTTTCTCATCCATAAGCAGGCAGACTAGTTTCTCTTCAAGACTTGTTTGTAAGCCAGATGTGCTAAGGTGTTCCTGTTAACATGTTGTTACAATAAAATTTAAAACTCTTTCTTCTTATTTGTCTTTGAGTAATTTCTTAAAACACTGTAGCTTTGAGAGGTAAGAAAGATGAACATGCTTTCTGCAAGGAATGCAAAGACTTACTGAATACATGTGGAAATTAATGCAGTTTGGTTCTTCATTAAATGATACAGAAACAGTTTAATAATCTGAATTATATGTGGCACATGAGCCAAGAGTTTAAAGGATCATTATTGACAGAGAAAAGGGAACATTTCCTATTGAATGTGATTTTTCTAATGTTGTTAATAGTGTGAGACACATCTTAACCTGCTGCTGCTTTGTGTCACGTGAATTATTTACCTGTCTACACAGTTCCACTCTCCCCAGCACTGACAACAACTGTGGCATCCCAGGGCTGCATGCAGGAGAGGTAACCTGAAGCCAAGGGTTCTAGTAAGCACACCTCATCCCAGCCAGCCAGCACCGGGGTGGCTCTAACAGGAACTGCCTTTATTCTCAGTGAAATAGCTGCTAAACCAGCTTACAGGCGACACTGCAACCGTGCAGTGCCCCCTGCCCCGCTTTCAGACGAGGCTTAGCCACAGATGTGACATCAGTGCTGCTGTCTCCTTGCTCGTGGGGTGGGTTTTTTGGGGGGTTATGCTGGTTTTTATCCTGGCAGCCAGGTTTCCTACCACCACAGTGACTGCTGCAGATCTAGCAGTGCGATGGGCCGCTTGCGTTGTAGCTGGGATGGAAGTCGAGGTGGTCACAGGAGGTGATGAGGTTGCCCGGGCCGGTGACGTGGCTCTTCTCCAGGGAGGTGTTGAGCCCGTTATCCCTGTACATGCCACCCTGTGCCAGCACCTTCGAGAACGCGTGCGAGGTGACGTGGAAGGAGGTCTGTGAGAGCGAGAAAAGGGCAGGAAAAGGTTTTACATGCCAATGGGCCAAGGTTCAGACACAAGGAGATGGGCACTGCACCTTCACCTGCTCGGGAGGTTGTTACCAGGGCAGCTGCAGAGGCCAAAGCTCCGACACCACCTCTGAAACCCCCGGGTGACACCTCCGTCACCCCACCACCCTACCTACCGGCACTTCGTGCACCGTGGGCGCTTTGCTGCCGTAGGCCTGGTTGGTGGTCCGGTACCGGGGGTGAGGCTCCAGCTTCCTGCGGGGGACAGAGAGGGAGAACCCGGATGGGAGCGAGCCGGAGAGGGGCTCGGCGGGGCGGGGGGGCTGCGCTCACCCGTAGCCGCGGAAGCAGGCCGGCTGCTGGAAGCGGCCGGGCAGACCGGGGCTGGTGCGGTACCAGTCGCTGGTGCGGGGGTCGGGGCTGTCCTCGGCTGGCGGACGGGACATGGCGGACGGCACCGGGCCGCGGGGGCGGCGCGTTGCCAGGTAACGGGACGCTACGGGCGGGAAGTGATCGCTCCGGGACCGGCCCCGCCGCGCCGGAAGCGGAAGGTACGGCCTGAACTGACCTTCCGCTTGTCCTGCGGCCGCTGGGTTCGGAGCATGGAGGTACCGCGGCTCCTGCGGGCAGGTGAGCGGGTTGTGCCCAGCCCAGCCGGGCTCNCGCCCCGTTTCTCTCCCCGCAGCTGCCCCGCGGCTCTACAGCAGCGTAGCGGCCTCTGCCCCGGCTGTCCGGCCCCACGGTGAGTGATGTCTCCGGGGAGAGGAGGGGGGGACCCCCGAGCAGGGCCCGGCACCCCGGTACTGCCGTACCATGAGCGATGTCCGTGCTGGTTTTGCCAGGCCGTTGTTGCAAACGGACACCAGGGACCCCCTCCCGGGCAGGCCAGGGGCAGAACTTATGGGTCTCTTTCCTCCTCTCAGCCGAGGATGACAGGCTGCTGTCCGAGCCTCTGACACAACCCGACTTCTTCAACGTGAAGGAGCTCTTCTCCTTGAAGGATCTCTTTGATGCTCGGGTGCACCTGGGGCACAAAAAGGGATGTCGGCATAGGTGAGTGACTCAGTTTCATGCTCCAGCGATTGTTGACATCAGGAGTGTGTCCTAGACCTGGTAAGTCTTTGGGGGCTGCACCAGGTCGGTTTGGGCTGGAACTGCTCACACAGACCCATATTTCCTCCTTGGCACAACCGCTGCCCTGCTGAAGGTAAGGGACCCTGATCAGCACAGGCACTGAGTGGGGTGTCAGCTCTGCACCCTGAGCCCAGCTGGAACTTGGTGTGTCAGAAGGTTTCTGTAGGGACACACAGATGTAGCCTGTCCCTGTGTCCCCTTGTGTCGCCCTCCCCCTGTTCCTGCAGGTTCATGGAACCCTACATCTTCGGGTGCCGCCTGGATCAGGACATCATCGACTTGGATCAGACGATGCAGCACCTTCAGCTGGCCCTCAACTTCACAGCCCACATCGCCTACCGCAAGGGCATCATCCTCTTCATCAGCCGCAAGCGTCAGTTCTGCCACATGGTTGAGACCATGGCACGGGATTGTGGGGAGTACGCCCACACCCGCTACTGGCAAGGCGGCCTGCTCACCAACGCCCACATCCAGTTTGGCACCGGTGTCCGTCTGCCCGACCTCATCATCTTCCTCAGCAGCCTCAACAACGTCTTTGAGTCCCATGTGGCCATCCGGGATGCTGCCAAGATGAACATCCCCACGGTGGGCGTGGTGGACACGAACTGCAACCCCTGCTTGATCACTTACCCCATCCCTGGCAACGACGACAGCCCCACTGCCATGGAGCTCTACTGCAAGCTCTTCAGGATGACCATCATCCGTGCCAAGGATAAGAGGCGGCAAACCGAGGCCTTCATCGAGTTGCAGAGCAAAGCAGAGGGCAATTTGAGACCAAGGGACAGTCTCGGCCTTGCCCAGTAGCTTAGTGATGGGTGTCCTGCCCTGCACCCATAGGTGCTGTGGGACTGACCCTGTACCCAGAGCACCAGCTTTTGGTAGAGCTGGGCTGGTTGTGTAAGAAGCCCTTCCAGCTCTGCCGCTCCACAGAGATCGGCTGCGGTGGGTTTCAAAGAAAACAGTTTGGAGCAATGCAAAGGGAGATGGAGCCAGACCAGGCCCAGCTCCTGCCCTTGTGTTGTGTCTCTTGCAAGGAGGTGTCTCAGTCCTGTGCCTTCCTGTCCCTGAGTTTGTGATCTCCCCTGAAACCATGTGTATTTCACCCCCCTTCCTGACACGGCAAATAAAGGGCCC
>VXBZ01006685.1:147528-158191 GCA_013399135.1 Heliornis fulica
CACCCCCAGCTCCCTCAGCCTCCTCGTAGGGCCTGTTCTCCAGACCCACCCCCAGCTCCCTCAGCCTCCTCGTAGGGCCTGTTCTCCAGACCCTTCACCATCCTCGTTGTCCTTCTGTGGACACGCTCCAGCACCTCAACGTCCTTGAAGTGAGGGGCACAAAACTGAACACAGTGCTCAGTTTCTTTGTCACAGCCTTTTCACAGGTGATGTGGTAAGAGGAGCTGCTAGATAGTCTTGTGAAGCTCTGAGAGGCTCTGCAGTGACTAATAGCTTGACAAAACCTGGCACTGCTAACTGGTGTAAAATGTCCTCGTTAAACGGGCATTATGGGAGGCCAAAGGTGCCATTAACGGCCCGGGTAGCTGCTGGCTGCAAAATGAGCCATTTAATTGGGAAAAGTCACTGCCTCCCCGTGCTGGCTTTGGGAAAGAATGCTAATAAGGTTGTTGGGGACATGGTTATGCAAAGAGACGTGCCTTGAGATGTGACTCTTCTATTGCAATTCCCTGACTTCTCTTAACCCTGAAATATGTAGTTGATTTCTACCCCAGACTTGACTCGCCTCACAGGCCCTGTATGGGTACTAAGTGCCTAATGAGTCTCCCTTTAGAACTGCTGTGGGAGGCAAAGGATAGTGATTAAGCTTCCTTAAAGCATTTGCTGCATCTTCCCAAGACTGAGCAGCAATCCCAGGCTACAACTGTCACTGAAAGGATTGCATTGCCTGGCTTTCAGCTGTGGAAAAGATGAAAAATTCCTATTAAAGTGGTTCTGAGAGAAATGAGTAAATCTTTCTGCATGTTAATGGGGCCCTTCACCATGTGGAACTGTTTTATGTCAGCTGGGAACACTGGAATAAGCTCAGCTTTGCTTTGCACCATTAATAGCTTGTCTCTGCAGTGAGGGTGGAAAACTTGCCTTTGGTTTTTGGGGAGCCTCAAAGAGCAGGCTGCAGCCATTGTGCTGTTAGATTATCCCTTTCCAGGTTCACCAGACTCTGCCTCACCTGCAGATTATTTTTTTTTCCCAAAAACCCCTTTCTGTTAGAGTAGCAAGGAACCATTCCTCAAATAGTGTGTTTCTAGTGCCCTCTGCCTTCGTTTTATGGCTTCAGGTCCTGGTGCAGTCCAGGCCCTTGCAGTGAATCCAGCCAGGGTGAGTTCTGGTGCTCCTGTGGTTCTGGACTGAAGCAAATCACTTTCTGAAGTTTTCCCATGAATCATCATAACTGACCCCAGCTGATAACTTCACTAAAATTTGGTCTCAGTTTATGGAGATTTTATTTTTATTTCCTCTGGGATGTGAAAAATATGTGGATGTTCCCAAGACAGACCTGATGTAATTCTTCAGTTAGCTGGAAACGTTAGAGAATCACAGAATTGTAGGGGTTGGAAGGGACCTCCAGAGCCCATTGAGTCCAACCCCCTGCCAGAGCAGGTTCCCCAGAGCAGGTAACAGAGGTTGGTGTCCAGATGGGTCTGGAATATTTCCAGAGGAGACTCCACAACCCCCCTGGGCAGCCTGTCCCAGGGCTCCATCACCCTCACCATGAAGTTCTTCCTCACATTGGTGTGGAACCTCCTGTGGTCCAACTTGTGACCATTGTCCCTTGTCCTGTCCCCACAGGCCACTGAGCAGAGGTTGCCCATCTCCCTTTGTCTGCCACACTTCAGATATTGATAAACATGGATGAGATCCCCTCTCAGCCTTCTCTTCTCCAGGCTGAACAGCCCCAGCTCCCTCAGCCTCTCCTCACAGGGGAGATGCTCCAGGCCCTTCCTCATCCTCGTGGCCTCCACTGGACTCTCTCCAGGAGATCCCTGTCTGGTTTGTCCCAGGGAGCCCAGAACTGAACACAGGACTCCAGGTGGGGCCTGACCAGGGCAGAGCAGAGGGGGAGGGTCACCTCCTTCCACCTGCTGGCCACGAAGCTGCAACCTTCCCTCCTCCCAGTCATCACGGTGTGTCTGCTGTCTGTATTGTAGAGCACTGCTGTTCCAGTCTCAGTTCTCTCTATGTGGTTAAGGATTAAATAAACCACGGCCCGTCAGCTGCCACCTACAATAAGTCTGGAATGGTTTTGCCTGTGTATTTGTAGCAACCCAAGTGATACTAATCTGTACTCGGTCTAGGGTTTAAGGTGTTTATTTGTGGATATGAGAACTGTGATGGTTTGTAATTTAACAAAAGGTAGAAGTCTTGCTGCTTACCTCACCCTCTTGTAGCACAAACCTACTACAGACTGTTGGTCTTCAGCAGTCTGGTTCTTTCTCCAGCTAATGTGGGACATGGCACAAGCATCGTTCTTCTGCTGTGCTGCCGTGTAGCTTCACCCATAAAGCACATGTCTGAAGACACCTGAGCTTTTTATTAGTGAGGAACAAAACTTGGTGCTTTAGGGGTGAGTCAGTGATTCCTGGGAGTGTTCCCTGCCACTCCTGGGGTGGGTGGATTAAGAACACAGGGACAGTTCTTACAAGGAGTGTCTTTATTTGAGTAAAGCTGTCTTGGCTGGTTCTTGAAAGTACAGGAGCCGGTGTTGGACTTATCCTTCATCATAAACACTTAAGAGATCGTGATACTTACAGTTATGTGGCTAAGCAAGGACTAAGGTGGGTTCCCTCTCTTCTAGGTGGTTGCCTGCTCTGCTCTTGGGGATGGGAGTGTGGGAATTGAGGGTAGCAGGAGTGCTAATTTCTGGACAAAATGTACTATTAAATTTCAGATACAGAGGACAGTGAAAAAATGGCTTTTCTGAAGATGTGAGGAGAAGCTTTGTCACAGTTTGGTTCCGTTTCCTAATAGAGAAAAAAAACCTAATTAGCTGGTGGAGCTGGTTGCCATGGGAATGCAGGATGATAGAGGAGCTGGTGGAGCATCACCACCCAGTTCCATTTCTTGCCTTCACCTGCTCTGTGCAGGTGGACCTGCACGGTGTTCATCCCCACTGAAGGGCGACTCGGGGGCCGAGCAGCACCACCCTTCAAACACAGAAACCTTACCAACACTCAGCCTTGGCACAGATGAGTTATGCTGGGCAGCCAACTCCTCTGTGGGGAGCGAGCTACACTGGCTCTGTGCTGGATTTAGAGCCACTCTGACAATGAAACATCCCCTCCATAAATAACACTGAGACTTAATGACGATCCTATGGAACTAATAGAAGGGAATACTGATACCTCTCCTCCAAAGGGCTCATAAATTTGCAGCTCTGACACTACTGATTGCCTTCACAGGCTATATATACTGTCAGGTGTGTTTTTTTCCTTGCATTGTCCTCCAGATATACGCCCTGCTGAATGGTTGGCAGGAGCACGGCCCGTCAGCAGGAACACGGCTGTGCTGGGAACAGACCCTTCCTCTCTACTCATAGCTTTAAATGTTGCTATAATTGAGCATTTCAAGGAAATAAAACTATAGTTAGAGACCTGGCATTCTGTACAAGGCCAAACAGATGTCTTGAAACCTGAAGCTTGCCTGGAAATTTGTTTTAATGATGAGAGGAGCAGTGGATTATTCTGGTGTTAAACTTCAACCTCTGCAGTGCAGGCCTGGCTTGGTTTTAGGAGAATCACATGCAGAGGTTGGCTTATCCTGCTCTGAGTGTGGTGGGGAGTAACACACTGGGGTGCATGGGGTAACTGGTCAGGGTTAGTGGTGGTGTAGCCCTTTCTCTAAGCTGTTCTTGGCCTTGGATCCTCCCAAAGCCGACCCACGAGAGGGAACGGCCTGACTGCAGGCAGGGGTGGGCAGGAGCAGCCAGGCAGGAGCCTTGTGGGAGCCATCACATTGCTGTCTGGGGTCAGGCACTTAAAAAAGGAACCAAAGAATTGCCAGGGTTCTCCAGTGTGGAAAAAACAGCTTATCTGCTTCCTAAGGTACAGCTGGATCCCATGGTGGGTGACTCAGACACTTAAAGAGACACTTCTGAATAGGGAAATCTACCTTTTCCTCCTTTCTGGATCTCAAGCAAGCTGGTGCTCAAAAAGCTGCTGTTTTGCTATTGATGTAGTGGTGTGATTCACGTAACAGCTGTTTATTTACATCAGAGACGTTCATCAGAGGAGGAAGATGTGACAAGCACAGCACGAATGACTCGCTCTCGTCTCTCTGCACCTTCATCAAGCAGCAGTTGGATGCATCCAGCTGGGTTCTGCTTCCTCCCTCGGCGCTTCCCCGGGTCAGCTTCTTCCCGCAGGGCTGCTCAGCCCCGCTCCTGCCCCCGCTCCCCCGATGATCCCGCTGGGCGGTGGAGGTCATGACGCTTGGTTTTCCATGAAGGAGAAGTGGCTGCAGCTACGCTGAACTCAGGGTGTGTTTTCTTCGACCCTTGGACTTCCCTCCAAGACTGCAGATTCTAAACTCCAGGGCCGTGCTCCCCCCCCTCCCCCCGTTAGGAGTATTTGGTGTTTGATATCTTCTTCCAGAGCAAGGTCTTGAGGTTGTTGAGCACAAGGGAGTGGTGGACTTCCATCTGGCTGGCCAGGCCGCTGAGGGTCATGCATGTTCGGAGCTGTTTCTGCAGCTCTTCCTTCAGCTCCAGTGGCGCCCCGTGGAGCAGGTAGTCCTGCAGCAGCCCACAGACCTTGGCCAGGTTGGGCTGCACCATGTCACTTTTGCACTGCTTCATCAGCTTGTCACACGTCGCCATACAGTCCTTGCCATAGGTGCAGTCCACGTTCTGCTCACAGTGACGGCCCTTGAGGAAACCTCTGATTGTCATCTCCGTTGCCACCTTCCTCAGGTTGACCATTTTGAAGTCGTATTTGTCGTTGTAGCCCACGTTCTTGAAGCTGGTCTCACAGATGTAGAAGTTCCCGTAGGTCCCGTGGAATATCTCCTCCACGAACTCCAGAAGGCCGATGGCGATCTTGGCGCGCCGGGGCCACGCTGGTGCAAACCACTGGTGGATGATTTGGTGGATGACCGAAGGCAGAAGGGACTGGAGGAAGGGGGGGACATCCACTCCATAGAGGGAGGTGTGGGGGATCTTCTCGGTGACGTAGAGGTCCCCGCAGTGCCCCAGCAGCTTGGAAGTGTGTTCTCTCTCGTGCAGGGACAGCATGAGAAGAAACTCATTGAGCTGAAGGAGCGCCCAGATGGATTTGGCCTCTGCTAAAGACACTTTCCCATCCCGATTCACATCTGCCATGGTGATGATCCGGCCCACCAGGGCTGCAAGAGAAGGCTGGTCCCCCAGGTTGGACTGTGAACAGAAGGAGAAGTGGCATCAGACCCTCACAGCTCTCCATGTTTGGGCTCTGTATGGGAAAACTGAACCAGGGCATCAAGGAGCTGAGTCTGGGAGAGGAGGAGACACCACCCTGCTCGAGCAGATCCGGTGCTGTACCACGGTATGTGCTTGGACGGGCTCAGCTCCAGCAGGAAGATGCTTTTGAAAGCAAAGGTTGGGTGATGCTGCCATCCCACTGCTGCAGCAGAAGCCCTGCACAGGGGTAACTGGGCCCTGCCAGGTCACCCATGGGCTTGTGGAGAAGCTCTGCCCAGCTCAGCTGCCACCAACAGCCGTGGTACAGCTGCTACCAGCTCACAAACAAGCCCTGTGTGTGGACAGAGGGGGTCTGGTCCCTCCACCATGATAAGCAGCCCCGTGCCCAGCAGCTGGTGGGGCAGCACGGGCCAGAGGAGCTCTCCCTTCAGGGGAAGGAAAGATGTGTCTCACCTTTCTGAATCACAAGTGGCACCCTGGGCACACCAGACCCCAGAGGGAGCCTCCCCACTGACCTTGAGGAAGTTCAGGAGCATTTCTTTGAACTCGTCCATCGATGTCCCTCGCGTGGGCTTGTCAAAGAGGACCACGTCCCTCCGGGGTCCAGAGTCCGGGCGGCCGTCTGCCCTCAGGGCTTCCTCCACACCACATTTGATGATCACCTCCCTCTCCCTCCAGAGCCCAGTGTAAACCTGCAGCAGAGGAGAGGGGACACAACGAGAGGAAAAACACCAGCACGTGCACAGAAACGGTCTCTGGTTCGGTTCAGGCCCCAGGGATGGGGTGAGGAGCAGACATGGGGTGGGTGGAGGAGGACAGTTCCCAGGCTCGGTGCCTCCACCCATCCCTGGCTGTGTGGCAGTTTACCCAGGGGAGGGGGCACAGACCTACCTGCTGGGTGGGAGAGGAGGAGAGGCAGTGCTGGAAGAGGAGGCTGCGCTCCTCACACAGGTCTTTGCACGTGGAGCCAGAAATGATTCCCTTCTTGTACTGGTCACACTGGGGGGGGAAGGCAGAGAGAGAAACTCAGCAGGGGCAGCTGCCTGTGTGCCTGAAGAAGTCTGATGGATCTGGGCTTGGTCCCACTGCTTGGATCTGCAGCACCCCAAGCACACAAGCGGGGAGCACACAAGCCCTCCCTGCCTCCCAGTGGCCATTTCAACCACTTTGGGGTGTCTGGGAGGACAGGGAGGACTTTGTGCTCAGACTTACCATGGAGATACAGACATTGCTCAGTCTGACCCCTTCCAGCACCCCCAAGCCCCCAACTCTGTCTGCAAAACAAATCCCAGCCCAAAATCTTTTCTGCTCTAAGACCCAAAGATCTCTCCTGGCCCCAGAGCAAGGACTTTGATAGAGGAGCCAGGGGGAGAGGAGTGTGTAGGCACTCCTGGGGCTGAGTCCTGGCCAAACAGGCAGCAGCTGCAGGCAGAGCTGGCTTCAGGAAGGGCCCTTTGGGGCTGCTGGGTGCCGTGGCCAAGGTGGGGCCAGGCTGGCTGGGACCCCCGTGCTGCTGGAGTGACCGCAGGGGATTTACTCCTGGGTGGCTCCTGCTGCAAGTTCAGGGGGTTGGAGGAGCTTCCAGGGCTGGAGGACTGCACGGAGCTGGGTGAGGATGAGGATGGGCAGGCTCAGGCTGCTCAGCAGAGCAGCTGCCTCTGCAGTGAAATGGGCTGGCTTGGGTCCAGGTAACAGTGGGGACAGGGACAGACGGTGGCTCTGATCTGCAGGCTGGGGAGCTCGGTCAGGAGATGGAGGTTTCCCGGCATCTCGCAGCTTCACAGCGAGGATGCAACAGCCTCAGGGCTGGAGACAGGAGCTGCAGAGAATCACTGCATCTTCTCCCTGTATTTTTTTTCCCCAATGTGGATGGGAATTAATCCTTGGACCTGCTCACCATGTCCCTGGCCAGACTCTGCATCTTAAAGCCTGAGCTCAGAACAGGAATTAGCGCCTGAGACCCTGTGGTCAGAGTGATGCAGAAAATCAAATTAAACGATCGTCGCTGTTGTTATGGCAATTCCAGCCTCCCTGCTCTGCTGAGGGATTGATGAACGAGGCGTTTCCAGACAGAGCCTGGTGGCCCACTCCTCCTGTGGGCTGGGTGGCCGACCTGCTCCCCTGCTGTGGGGGACACACAGCAAACCTGGGGGAGCGCCACTGGGCTGCCAGTCCTGGGGATGCTGTGGGGAGCAGGGAAAACCCCAGGCAGGGGCAAAACACATCAAGCTGCCACAAAGGGTCTGCTCTTCATGCAAGCTGGTGCTCTCATCAGGACATGCCAGCAGTTACACAGAGGGACCCACAGACTGGCTGCTCACCTTTTTCCTGTCTGCAGAGCTCAGGGTGGGGGGATCTGGCACGATGCTCTCCCTGCCCAAAGATCCTGCTCACTGCCCTGACTTCATCTCCACAGGCATTAATCTGCCTGTGTCTGCCTGGCCTGCCCTGGCCTGCTTCCCTCTGACATCTCATTAGACTGTTTCCCCATCACCCTGGCGGGATAAGGTCACCTCTCCCTGAGCTCCGCGTGACGCTGCCGATGGTGCTGGGGAAGCAGCTGCCAGGGCAGCTCCTCAGCCCAGCTCCTGCCCAGCATCCTGCCCCAGTGCTGCCTACCCAGCTGCAAAGCACCACAAAAGGGGCTGGAAACGGGGGTCCTGCGGCCCCTCTCACCCTGACACCCCCAAAGCAGGACCTGGGGGGGCCACTCACGATTATCATCCGGCAGACGTGGCCGCGGCAGAGCTCGGAGTAGGACGAGTAATGCATGTATGCCACCCAGCTGCCCACGAAGATGCCCAGCCACACCACCAGCAGGTATTTCACTTTGATGCCCGGGAGGCGACTCTGGAAGAGAAAGAAAACGGTGGTAAAGGCCAAGGCTCTGCGGTGGCTGGACAAGGACAACTTCAATACGAACCATCCTGAGCACTGGTGAGACCTTCAGCCTTTTTTTATATATATTCACCAGTCTATTATGCAACTCCAGCTGCAAGTAGGTCACTTAAAATTCCCTAAAAGCAGGGAAAAAGCTCTGGGCTGCAAGGGGCCGGGTGCTGCGCATCCCCGTGCCCCGGAGCTGCAGCCACACACCCCCATTCCTGCCAGTGTGAGGACAGAGCCACTGCCACAACCACAACATACACAGTCAGGGCTGTGCTTCTGCCCAGGGAGACCCTTCTCAACAGACACCCACCCCCTTGCAAAGCCTTGTGGGCACAGAGGCTGCCACCGCCAGCTCCAGCGTGGGAGCAGGCGAGTAACAAACCTGGGTAATACTCTGTGCAAGCGTCGCGGAGGTTTGTGATTCTCCTTTCCTGGCATCATTTCTCCCCCTCTGCCCTTGTGCTGCTGCCATCTGGCCTCCCCTCAGTCAGGGTTGTTCACCTGACCTGTATACACAGCAGTTCCTCAGGGCAGGGAACTACCCTTGTGTCAAACACCCTATGGATAATTCCTCCTTTGCACCAGGCCTGAGGCCGTCTCCAAACCCTCCTGCATCCTGCACTGCATCCTCCTCCGAGGCCACGACGTGCTGCTGGGACAGGGCTGGATCTCAGAGGGTGTGACACCACCACAACCTGCCAGGGACCCTCACTTGGGTCTCGTAGCCCAAAGTGCCTCCTCCCTGGCCCCTTTGCTGATGGCTCTGAGGGCTCTGCCCTGTGGCAGCACCCAGAGGCGATGGAAACTCCAGCCCTCTGGCTGCCCCAGCCCTGACACAGGAGCTTCACAGGCCTTGGCAAGCAAGGCTGCAAGCGGACAGGGCTGCCTCAAGACAGCAACACCTTGTGTGCTACCGACTTCAGAGCAGGCAGTTTGCCCCAGTTGCCTGTCCAGCAGCAGCACTGCTAATTAATGCCTGTTAAAGAGAACCTGACCATGGCAAGGACTTGGCAAAGACAAAGGACGTGAGTCTGCTCCTGAGAGCTGAAAACCTGCTCAGGTCTCTGCAGGCAGATACACACCACTGCGACCTGCAAGATCCTCCCCCCACAGCAGCCCCCCAAAACAGCCCAGTAGCAGGTACATGACCCACGAGACCCTATCCATGGACCTCTCACTAGAGACATATCTTGGGGTGGCAAAGCCCTGGTATGTCAAAATATCCTTTTTTTGCTTACTCCCACCTAGAATCCATCACATTCCCGGGGCAGAAAGGGGGTCAGGACAGTGACCTGAGCACAACATGGGTGGCACTGGCTAAATCATCCCTTTAAATGATGGAAGCAAACGTGGAGGTGGGGAGTGCATTGCAACGAGAGGTTCCACTGTTCAGATTTTGGATCCACAGCCTGTGCTCAAGTTTCCTCTGGTGACTGAGTCTTGAGACACAGGGGCTTCCCCACTCAGGGGGTTCCATGCCCATCGCCCTGGCCATCAGCCTGTGCCAAGGGGTGTTACCTTCCACTCATGTGAGTTGCTGTTTAGTTTTAAGACAACTCTGGGGGACCTGGAAGTGACTTTGAGCCAGAGCTGACTTCAAAGGCAAAATGGACGCAGCATCACACGATCCTGCTCCATCCCCGCTGCTCCCCTGCAGCGCCCTGGGCCCGGTGGTGGGGACTGTGCCAGGGCTGGCGTGCTCCCAGGGCAGCTTAGCTGTCACCCTCTTCCACACAGTGCAGAGGGGCTACCCCAGCTCCCCTCCATCCTCACTCTGCCCCCAGCTTCGCCCTCGCTGCCAGACCCCAGCCCACCGACACGGCCCCACGCAGCCGCTCCTCGGGCCTTTTGTCTTGGAAGAAGGCAGCCCAAGGGGGTGGCTCAGCAGCCACCAGCTGCCCTGGGAGCGGTGCCGCAGCACCCACCTGCCTCTGGCTGTCCTGGGGACCCACTGAGCCTCGAAAGTCTCCCCTCAGCCCTTCCCGCAGCCGGTCAGCCCAGGGCTTTGCCCCTGCTCCTCACCCAGCATCCTCTGCCCACCAGACACCCCCTTCCACATCCCCTCCCCTCCTCCAGCACCATAACCTCTCCGGTCCAGGACCTTCACCAGGGTCAGGGCTTCTCATCCCAGGGCTGCAAAGAACCCACCCCCTTCCCCTCCCATGCCATCACCCCAGCACCGCCGAGCCGCGTCCCCAGCCCCCACGGCAGCTCAGGGATGGAAGAGGGAAGCGAAGGCAGGAGCGGTCCCTACCCTGCACTGCAGCATCGGCTTCTTCCCTCACCGGGCTGACGGATGGGCTGTCCGGGGGCTTCGCGGCACAGCGCCGCGGGTTATGCAACCACCAGCGGCTCCCAGTGCCGGTCCCGCTCCCCCCAGTGCCGGTCCCCGACCCCCCCCCAGTTCCTTCCAGCGGCCGTTGAGGAGGAGAAGGCGGCGGAGCGACCCCTTTGTGCGCGGTGCCGGTGCCGGTGTGCGGAGCCGGGCATCCCCCAGCACCCCTCAGCCCGGCGCATCCCCCCGTGTCCCCACCCCCCGTG
>VXBZ01006686.1:0-29713 GCA_013399135.1 Heliornis fulica
CTGGAGAAGACTGACAGGGGATCAGATCACTGTTTATACATATTTGAAGTGTGGGAGACAAAGGGAGATGTCCAACCTCTTCTCAGTGGCCTGTGGGGACAGGACAAGGGGCAATGGTCACAAGTTGGACACAGGAGGTTCCGCACTGATGTGAGAAAGAACTTCTTCATGGTGGGGGTGATGGAGCACTGGGACAGGCTGCCCAGGGGGGTTGTGGAGTCTCCTTCTCTGGAGACATTCCAGACCCATCTGGACACTATCCTGTGTGACCTGCTCTAGGGAACCTGCTTTGGCAGGGGGGGTGGACTCAATGATCTCTCAAGGTCCCTTCCAACCCCCACAATTCTGTGATTCTGTGATGTCCATCTTGCATATAAAGATGAATTACATGTACTGAAATGGTTTGACTGGCAAATGTGCATAATCTGAAATACTACTGAAACTTTAAAAAAAAGTCCCAGTAGCATAGAAACACTGGCTCAGAGGACAGGATGTTTTTCCTCTGTCACCATGGCTAAGGAGATTTTGTGCTAGTGTGAGCTGCTTTAAAAAAAATAAAATAGACAAGTAAGGAAAATGGGAATACACTGCATCAATACTTACCAGGTCAATAGGATTCATCTTCACTCTTAATAATAACATCAAAGCTTCAGTCTATGATGGCTCCCTAAAGCAGACAATTATCCAACATTCCTTCTCCCAAAGATACCTCCATTGCTCTAGTTTGGTCTTTAGAAGTTCTGCCTTATGCTTACTCCAAAAGAAATGCCTAGGCTAAACCTTAGGAGAAACCTGAGATTGGTGCAAAACCAGGGCAGTTTGCCCAGGGAAGTTGTGGAAGTTCTGTACTTGAAAGACTTTGCTGGGTAGAGCCATGACTGACCTGATCTAGAGCTTGTGATGGTTCTTTCTCAAGGGTATGCCTAGATTAGATGGCCTCCAGAGGCCCTGGACAACAATGTTCCTATGATTCCATAAATCATCAGAAATGAAACACTGGAGACAGAAGCAATTTTAAAAGGTCATTACTGGGGTGGTTTAAATTACTAGTTAAATGTGAGTCACTGAAAATATATATAATTATATATAATTATATCTTAGAGATCTTTTCCCTCTCTTATAACTTTTCCTAGATACTAAAAATGTGTTTAAAATACAATTACAGAAGTAAGAATAGAATCCTTTAGCTGAAACAAGCTAGTGACCAACAGGAGATGTTCAAAACCAGTTCCAAAACTGCCCATCCCGACCTGCCTAAATGACAGCCTTACTCTCACTTTTGGTTTTATTACAGGTATTGTTTCCTCATCACTCATATAAATACTGAAAAAAAAAAATAAATCTTATTTTAGCTGAACAAAATCCTGGAACTTTATTGTGCTGTTTCTGCTTAGTCACTCCACAATGTTTGAGTTGGTAAAGAAGGCAAAGAAGAACTTACCCATAATCATGAGAATGGTTATTTGTACTTACTGGTATTGCATGAAAGCACTATGGAACACTTACACCATGTGACATCTCCAGAAGTTTCTGACTGAGTGAAAATCAAAAAGATAAAATCAAAGCAGCTGCTAGGAAATAAATGGCATTTCTTTACAATATATTTGTATTTCCTGAACACTTTAGTACTCTTTTATGAGAGTGTAGTGGACAAGTTTTGAAGTAGAAGTGTCACATTTATTTTGTCTGTAGGCTAAGTTATAATTTCCAGGGGTCCTGGTGTCTCTCTTTCACAGATCAGCATAAAATTTTGTTGGTGTTCTGTTTATATGTGTCTTGTCTTTATATTCCAGTTTGAAGAAAACTCAATCATTTTTTAAATGCTCTTTTTATTCAAATTCTTACAATGATCAATAGTGAACTGTTGTAAATTTTACTATCAGAGTCAGTTGTACTTTACAACTGATGACACCATATAGAGATAAGAGGAATTTACATCCACATGTTTGCTTCAAGCTACTTTTAAACCTAGCAAGACAATGCCATGTTGCTTCCAAACTGGTGACTTATCTTAATCTGAGCCAAAGATGTAAATCCAAAAAATTGTAAGCAATTTAAAGCAACCCCTTTCAGGAAAAGCACTTGGACAACTTTATTTCAAATTTTTTTCTAAAAATATGTGTAGTATGTAGTGACAATTTTTTTGTCTTTGTAGAAAAAAAACACCTTCAGATCTCTGCATGATAATATAGAGCAAGGAAGTATTTATTAGAATAACAAATCTAAAATGGTATTTACAGTTTATTTCTCTATGTTGACACTATTGGTCTCCAACATTATTTTAAGAGTTGTGGTATGAATTTTTTCTAAGAAAATTTATTATGAAATGCTACCTGAATTTACCAGTAAATTCAATGTCATTTTTATAGGGTTCTGCAGGAAGACATGGACAGCATGGACCATTAGGACCAAAGGTACCCTGTTTACAAAGGAACACTTGAGAGCTAACCTGCTTTGCTCTGGCATGTATTTTTTATTTCTATATTCCCAGCATTTGCCTAACAAACCAGCTTTTGTTTAACATTCACATATAGACTAATGTTGGGACAAATTTTGTTCAGACTTACACTGGGTACCCATCCAGAATGTGTATTAATAGAACTATTTCACACCCATACCAGAACAGTGAATAAATACCAGCTGGACCATTACATTCCAAGGCACTTGGTATAACGTGGCTCTTTGCTCATTTATACATCATTCTGATTTTCAGAAGGTTGTGTGTAGAGTTGAAGGAGAAGCTTGCATGAGAAGTGCTGTCATGATTCCAGAAAGTGATAGAAAAATGTTCTGAAAGGTGCTGGAGGAAGAAGGGAGATGTCATGCCTACTTTGACATGATTTTGATTTGAGCTCAGAAATGACTGAATTTCCCACTTGGCTTCTATCAATCAAGTAACCCACGAGGAAAAATGGAGATGAAAAACCACAGGAAAAAAGAGCAGATTTGCAGAATGGGGCCATAGATAGGAAGAGGCTTTTTCTACTCCTACATAAAGCTTGAGTACCACTCAGGTTAATAGTATAACATGACACCACCTTTTCAGCACCTTAGATGTGGAGTTAGAGAAAAATCCAGGTCTCCATTGCCCTGGGAAATGGCAGCAACATTGAGGGAGCAGGAAATGCAAAACATGATGTACTTGGGAGTGACAAAGTGTTCACAGCATGTGTTAGTGACTGATAGTGTGAAGGACTGGCTAGAGTAGACATGCTTTCACATGATGCTGCTACATGGACATGATTAGGTGCCAAGTCTCCATGCTTAAAACACAGTTTTTGTCAAAAACTTATTCTCTGCCCTTAACTAAAAAAATAGTTTCTGAAATATTGTGTAAATGCAGCTTAACAAAGATTTTGGAAATGGAGATGACATGATTCCTAGGATTTAGGGACTGGACTGGGACTGAAGAGGTAGTCATAAAACTTGGCCAAGAGACTTCACCACCACCTACACTATGATTTTAGATGTTTAGTCTTGAGTCATGTGGTGGTTTGACCCTGGCTGGAGGCCAGACTCCCACTAAAGTCACTCTATCACTGCCCTCTTAGCTGGACAGGGGAGAAAATACATGTTGAGAGGCTTTGGAGTGAGATAAGGACAGGAGAGATCATTCTGCAATTAGTGTCACAGGGACAACACAAAAAAAAGGCAAGAAAACGCTCTAATTTCTTACACTACACACAGAGAGAAACCAGAGTCAGATAATGAGAAGTACAATGAGAAACTCAACACCCCCTGCCCCTGCTTTCTTTGGAGACTTCACTTTATTCATGATTTTCTCTTCCCCAGGATGGCATGGGGTGGGGAGAAAGAGGAAGAAATAGGGAATGGAGGCTTCAGTCTTCAGTCAGTTCCTCATGAGTTGTTCTCCTTCTTCGGGGGAGGCATTTNTCTCTGCTGCAGGATCTGTCAGGGGCTTGCTCCAGTGTTGGTCACAGATTGTTCCATATTCCTCCCCCTGCTCCATGGTGGCTCCTGCCTGGCCCAGGTACCTCTCCATGGGCTACAAGTGGGGTCTCTTCATCCTCCATGGGCTGTGGGGGGACACCCGCTTCACCATGGTCTTCTCCACAGGCCGCAGGGAATCTTCTCTCAGCGCCTCCTCCTCCCCCCTTTCCTGACCTTGGTGTCTGCAAAGTTTCTCCCATCTTCTCCCTCCCTTCTCTGGTGGAAAAATGTGGCTGTTTGGGTTCTTCTCTCTCTCAGATGTGATTCCCAGAGGCCTGTGACTGGCGCTGACTGGCCCGGCCGGCCTTGTCAGCAACAGGGTTTGGGAGTTTGGCCTTGGGAGCCCAGATGGGATTTGCTTTGTTGGCCCCTTAAGAAACTTTCCAGTGGCTTCTTAAAGAAGCCTCTTTGCAAACCCACCACAGTCATTAATCACCAAGATAATGGAGACACAGAAAGGAACTTACTATTGCCTGTCAAAATCAGAAACTGTACAGCAAAATTAATATAAATTGGTACACTGCCATTCTCACAGGGATTAATTAATTTACACCCACTTTTCAAGGTTATAAATGGCATCACTAGGCAGCAGGGGCAAAATACAACAACCACCCACTTCCAAAAACCAAGAGCTAATGCATCATGAGGAGTTTGAGGTACAGTTATATTTTATACATCCTTCATCCTTCAAATACCCCAGACTAGTCAAACTTTCTAGACAATGTGTGCTGTGATTAAAGCTTTGTCTCTTTCATAGCAAGCAAGTATAGATCCAAAATCTGCTGTCACTTTTATTATGAAAAACTGTGTTCAATGAAACCCAGACTAGTCTTCAAGCATTCATGAATCTAAGCATGCCTAAAAGACAGCAAACATAAACATAGCATTTGAGGCAACAGCTGCAGTCTTATGCTGATTTATCCCTGCTTGTATTCTCTATCTCAAATGTAATAAACTAAATTGCATGTTCTCTGTCATGAAATCAAGAAATCATGGCTGCTAAGAGCTAGAGTACTGCTGAATCAGTCCCAAAGGTGGAATAGTGACATTGATTGTGGTATGATGCAGGGGTAGATGGGGAAAGCAGTAGTGTGGGGTAGGCTGACTTTAATGTGTGAAAGGATGGTGGGTCACTTGCTGGAGGCACAAGGTCAGTGTGGCATTGGTAGATCTGGGGAATATTACCCTGTGCTGATTTCAGACACCACAATGAAGGTTCAGGCACATAGCCTGGTAGATGCTCAGCAAAAATAATGTGGGTGACCAGAAACACAAAGGTGTGAGTGGCAGCTGAGGTTAAACACCCAGAACCATTCACAAATGTATACTGAGCATCACTTTACCAAAAATATGTCCTGCTTTTGCTAATCACATTGCTTCATTCAGTCCTTTGGTTTATAAGTAACATACATGTTTTAAATCCTTGTAATTACTGTTCACGTTGGTTTTGGAGCCCTACTGGGTCTTCATTTCCAGGAGAAAGAGGTAACTTTGGTCCAGGTTGAAAGGCAGAAAATTTGTTTAACTTATCTAAAGCCTCTGTCATTTCTTCCTCTCAGTTTCATTTCTCTTCTAAATACACTCAGAAGATAATGAACATTTCTTTCTCTGACAGCATATTAAAGCCCAGGAAGGCTTTTCTGGAAAAACAGAACCCTTTTGCAATTTAATTGTGATTATCAGGAACCACCTGTTAACAGGCTGCCTGTTAAATCCTCAGGTGCATTATTGCATGGTGTTTTGGGATGCCATTCACATTTCCATGAGATCAAAAATGAAAATCTGTAAAGCTTATATAAAAAAATTAAGGCACACATGCCCCCTTACTCCTTAATATCATGGTGTGTAGCTAGCACCCCAGACCACTTCCACACCAGAGCATTCCCCCTCTTTGACATGTCTGTGATAAAGTACTAGATTCAGTACTAGGCCTCAGAAGCCATTGTTGTTGCTGGTTTCCAGGCTGGAAATGCCCATCACCCTGTGCCCATCTGTTCTGGTTTGGACTCCTCCTGGAGCCCACCCACCCCAAAGCCAGGCCCTGGCTGACCTGCGTGCCTTTACACGCAGAGGCCAGCAGAGGGCGCTGATGGGAATAGAATAAATTAAAATCTAATCTCTTTCATTGGGAATTGCTTGAAAATCAAGGGTTTCTTTAGGAAACAAGATAAAAGCAATTATGAATGAACCCTTCTGCTTGCTGAATATTTACAAAAGTATCATCACAGTCTTCTGGTAGCATCTGTTTAAAAACAAACAAAAAACATACAAACAAAAACCACAACAATGCAGCAGGACTCTGCTTGCCATAAATTCCATCTGCTGTATGTATTTTGAGTGTTTCTATTTCATAGAGATATTTGTCAGCATGATAAAGTTGATGCACTGATGCACAGGACAGTTTATTTCTTCCTTTTAATCCATTTGAGACTATAGATTATTTTCTTATTTATTATACATACAAGTGCTTTGTTCTGTGTGGTCCCTGTTCTAGTAACTATTATTGTTGATATAATGAACACATTTCAAACACAAGCACCTATCATAAGAGTGACTACAGTGCTATTTAAAAATAATCAATCTATCTTTTCAATCCCCAGATTAAAAAAGATCTTAGTCCTGTTATATTTGAGCAATAACCTACATTTTTTAAATATGGAAGGAGTTTAGAAATAAGGATGTCTCTGGATACATTGTTTAAAGTAAATTTTTTTATATATTCTGCATCTTCCAAATTATATTTCATAATAAAAATCAATTGGTGCAATTATTCAGCTATTGTAATGGTAAGAAACTGATCTGCAGGTACCAATGTGCCTGAAAAGACAGCATTCTGTTGTGGAAATACTGTTGGTCCAATTGATTTCCTCTTCTCAATTACCTTTGCTGCAGAGAGATACATGTAAATGTCCACAAGCACTGAAGAGACTTAAGTCCCAAGTACTATAGGATCATGGAATATACTGAGTTGTAAAGGACCCATAAGGATCATCGAGTCCAACTCCTGGCTCCACACAGGGCCAGCCAAGCATGGGACTGAGTGCTTCATCCAGACACTTCTTGAGCTCAGGTCAAGCTCAGTGCTGTGACCACTTCCCTGGGGAGCCTGTCCCAGTGCCTGACCCCCCTCTCAGTAAATAATCTCTTTCTAATATCTAACCTAATTTTACTAGTCATATAGCTGTCTGAATCCCTGTAGTTGCTTAGGCACTTAAATCCCATTAGTACTCAGACATCATTTTTTCCTGCACTTGTCTATAAAATGAAAATTAGAGTGCTCCAGGAATTATACTGTATCTTAATGTACTGAGTGTTTTTTCATGAGAAGAATTATTAGAAGATGCATTGAAAAAAACTCCTCTGGAGAGAGGAAAACAATCAGGGATAGACACTGTTGATGTTCAGTAGTGAGGATAATTCTGACTCCACCAAGACTCCCACAGACCTGCCCACTATTTCAGAGTTCCATTGTGTCCCTCCAGAGGGTGGTAGCATCCTGCTTGTATGAAACAATATCATTTAGAGAGAATAACAGTGTATTTGTTGTCACAGGGAAAGGCAGGTACAGATGGCAAACCAGGCCTTCCTGGCATTCCTGGCCATCCTGGAGATGTGGTGAGTAGTATTATCATAATCCATGATCACCTGACACTCTAGTTCCCAAACCTATGTACTAATGATCAGCAGGATCCCTAAAAGTACTTGTTAGCAGTTTGTGGGAGCTGGACCTGCATTTATCCTACTTAATCTGGACCAGTTACCTCAGACCCCAACACAGGAGCAGTGTTCCTTGCCTCACCTGTCAGTCACAAGTGATTCAGGCTTCTCCAGAGGCTAGTTCCAATTCTTTAATGCATTTTCTTTTAATTATTCAGAAAAGAGCACTGCTTTTAATTAGAGGGAAACTAACAGGATCATAGGTGATTTTAATGTATTTCTCATGCTTAGGATGTGTGAGGATTATCAAGCTCTGTGGGAAGTCCCACAGCTCATCCCCAGCCACCTTCCTCTCACTCCTGCCAGACAAGCTCTCTGCAGGCCCAGCACACTGAGTTGTATCAAGGGGCTGCTCAAGCTTAGAAAAAACCTGTTTGAAAAACAACTGTTTAGCTCACCTGTGTTCCCCTGCCTGGCCCACTAAGCAATCCCAGACACAACTGAGGTGGTTTATGTTGAAAAGGGAAGGAGCAGTCAGGCACAACTGATTTCAGGGCAGTGAAAAAAATGGCTTGCTGAATTAATCACATTAATGATGTGTCCATTTGCTGCTGGTCATCTGTGAACTCTGTCAAACATGATGTAAACAACCTTTAAACATAAAATCCTCAGAGGGTTGAAGCTGAAACCAGCTTGACCCATCTGAGGTTTGAGAAAGCTGAGGATTGATCATTCTGTACCTGCATTTTTACAGTTGTTCTTTTTGTAAAGCTAGAGAAAGCACACATTCACAAATTTTCTTTTCAAATCACTTACGTTTTCTTTTTAAAAAAATCATGTACAGGGTCCAAAAGGGGAGAAGGGTGATCCAGGACCTCAGGTGAGATTTTGTGGATTTCATTCTTTCTGAGAAATCTATGTGAAATGTAGTACTTAATAAATGGGTTTTCCATATGTAATGCTTTTGAAACAGGGTGAACCAGGACATGATGGGAACAGTATCGTGGGACCACCTGGACCACCAGGACCACCAGGACCAATCATAGCAATACCTGAGGTAACCATATTTGTCAAGCATTGAAGTCTCTGTAACTCATCTTACAGAGAAGAGAGCACAGGCAAACTGGTAATACCACTGTTGATGTTCAGGTTATAATTCTGCTACTCAGAAAAAAAATAAATTAAAAATCTCTATATGTTTCTACATCAAATGGATTTGTTTTGAAAAGTTGAAATAGGAAGGAAAGTGCATGAGGAGCTTACATGCAGGAATTATGATCTCATAGTGAGGACTTCCACAAATTCTCTAGGTGATTCTGTAGGAGATAGGGACATCAAATAGAAATAAACAGAGAAAGATAGAACTGGGAATCTTTAATAAAACAAGGCACCTGAGGCACAGCTGTATGTAGGAGAGATATGTTCTGTTTTCTGACAAGTCTACTGTAAAAAACAGAGTTCTGACTCTGTTGTGGAAGCAACAGCCAGAAGTGTTAAAGGGTAAAATGCTAGAAGCTCATAAAAACTGTCCAGTATCCTTTAGCTGCACATAAGATTCCAGCCAGCCTTTGCAAAAACCAGTGCTAGTTAGCAGGAATGAAGGCTAGAGATTAGGATGAATCCCATTTCAAGCTGAGAAGAAAAAATCCTTGTAGTTGCCTTGATGTGACATTAAGATCTGGAGAATCTGTGAGTGGCTGCAGGAAACTCACCTCTGACAGCTGAAGGTGCCCAAAACAGACACACTTGTCCACAGGAATGCATATAATGACAATAAGAAGTGCTATGTGATTGCAAGAAGGGGAAATGCCCTACTGGTGAATGTGTGTTAGGGGGAACCTAGAAACTATATTATCAAAAATATTTTTGTTGTTCCAGTCTAGTTGTTCCAGTCAACAAAAATTTTTTGTTGACTGGAACAACTAGATTTTCACTTGGGCTTCAGCTACTGATAGCAAATACAGCACAAATTGGCATCCCATAGTCCATATAACTAGTCCCAAAAGAGTTGCTTTTTATTTTGTTTTGGGGTGTATGGGTTTTTTTTAACTTAATTTGCTGAGCATCCACCCAGAGTCTTAAGAACATAAGATCTTGGATGAGTAGAATTACAGATTTGTGAAAATGTGGGTTTGAAGGGGTGTCTGAAGCTAATATAGTTCAGAGTCCTGCTCAAAGTGGGATTGTCACAAACTCTAAATTTTGGGAAAATTCAGTACTTTGACAGAAATGTCAAAAGTATAAAAATCATGTTCTTTATCACAGCTGTGCCATTGTGTCACTGTTGGGCTTTAACCCTTGTCAGTGACTGAAGAGCTCTGCATGTGTTGCTCCTCAGCTCATCAATACTTAAAAACACTGAGAGCCTCAGAGGGAGGGCACCAGGTACAAGAAATGTAAAAAGATTATTGGAACTGACATAGCAACCTAATGACACTAGTTTGCTGAAGACTGCATGGCTTCATGTTGCAATAGTCACAGTCTGCACATCCATCTCATGTGTAGCTAAGTCTGAAGAAGCCTAAAGTGCCTCCTCTGAACTCTCCAGAACTGGTATGAACCTTCATCATGTATTACAGAGCCTGGTAGGAGCTGAGAATCACTAGGTGTGCTGCAAACCCATAAAGAACCATATTTCCTTATCTAAATACCTTGGATCTTAATAATTATCCTCTTTGATGAAGTAGGTTGCATCATATATGTGGCTTTATGTACATTTGTAGCAAATGTATTTGAAGGGGGGGTTACAGCAAGAGCCATCTGTTCTTATATGCTTCAAATCCTCTATATTGTTCATGAGATCATCTCTCTGATGACTTAGTAAGCTGGATTTTTATACAGTTAATTAAACATATGTGTAAGTATATCTCAATATATGTGACACTGAGTTCTACCTGCCTCACAAATATTTGAACAGGACCTTTGCTTACTATACATTTGTTGAGATAGAATACTGAATTATTCAAATATATTTTTGTGGTGGTTTAACTCCTCAGACAGCTAAACCAACCACACAGCCATCTCTTCACTTTCCAACACACAGTGGGATGGGGTAGATAATTGAAATAAAAAGGTAAAACTCATGGTTTGAGATAGTTTAATAGCACAGAAAATTAATATAATGATGATGAAGAAATAATAATAGCAATAATACAAACTAAGTCATGCACAGCACAATTGCACACCACCCAAGCTTGATATTCAGCTAGGTCCTGTGCTGCACTGCCTCTCAGACAACAGTTATATACAGAGCATAATTTCATATGGTATGGAATATCCCTTTAGCTAGCTTGTGTCAGCAGTCCTGGCAGTGTCCCCCCTCCCCATCCCAGCTTCTTGAGTGTCTCCCAACTTCTTGTTGGCACACTGGTGTGAGAAGCTGAAAGTCTTTAACTGCTTGGCAACAAGTAAGTAAGTGTGTTTTCAACAGTACTCTCATCCAAAATCCAAAACACAGCACTAGAGCAGCTGCTAGGAAGAAAATTAACCCTATCCCATCCAAAACCATGATAATTTTGATGATTCAGTCTCTCATCATCTGTAGTTAGCTTCAGATATAGAAAGAACTCCTGCAAGCAGAACTATCAGTTGCAGATGGAATTACAGAACTAAAATAAATACCAGTACCACCTGTTGTAATGTGGATATTGGCTTGTTGTGGGTAGAGAAGTAGAGGGCAATTAAGCAATCTAAGTAAACAACAGGGCAGTAAGAGAGATCACTCCCCAGGCCAGGATCTATTAGTTCACTCATTTAACCATTGTGTAGTCAAAGGTAACAATACTTCTTCAACTAAGAAAGTCCAGTGGATGAATCTATCAGAGCTGGAAGCAAGATTTCTGATGAAGGACTGTGTGGCTACAGCTAAACAGATTTCCTGCTGCTTGATCAAAATAAAATTAATGAAAGAGCTGCTACAGTTTTGGTATTGTTGAAATATTAAGATGTGCTGTAGACAGCTGTGGCTCAGGGTCAGGCCTCACTGGTATTTGACTTTCAAACCCAATTTCTATTTGCAGCTAAATTCTGTTTAGGAAATATACAAAGTGCCTGATCCCAGGTTCAGCAAAGCCAAGGGATTCTCTGTACTGACTTCAGCACAGTTTCTATTGAGCCTAAAAGGAGTGAACACTGAGTAATGTCACAATGAAAATACAGTGTAAGCCCTGGATTTCTGTCACCAGCTATAGATAAAACAGAACAATGGCAGCAGCAGAAGTTCTCTATTATTNCCTTTCTGGGCCATATAGAGCTGTGAGTAGAGTGGGACCAATGGTAACATGGAGTAATGCAGCAGAGCTCATACAGGCTGGGAGATGGAGCCTGACCAGAGGACTTAAACTGTTGTCTTATTTGATAATTTTCCAGTGTTGTTTGTAGAACATGAAGACAGGGAACAGATAGCAGCACCCAGTAAAAGTAACAGGTTTGGTCATGAATCATGATGCCAACATGATCCTGAAGGATAGGGTAGGGTAGGATATGGAATGTTTACCAAGAATATCTGTCCTTATTTATACCCTTCACATATCAGATTAGAAAAAATAGTATTTAGAGACTCCAAGATTTAGACACTTCCAAGGTAATTGGAAGTGACATTGGGAGGCCATGTGGCCAAACCTATTCAAAGCAGGGGTAGTTTCAAGTATAGTTCCTGTATTCATAACAAATGTTGCAAAAGATTGTGATCTGATAGCACTGACCTGTGCTCCTTCAGTGACAACATGCTTATTCATGTATTCCTAAGTGAATTCCTGGCATGTGAAGTCATGCCCTTCCCTGGCCTTGTAAAATTCAGATTTTCATTACATTGATTACAGCTGCACATAGAGCCTTATATTGAAGTGTATGGCATGGCTTGCTTGCTAAACAACTGGACTAGCTCAAGTCCTTAAGGACATTCAGTACATATATCTGAATCCAAAACAAGGCTAAATTGTCACATGATGAATGGGACTGTTGGAGTAAAAGAAATTAAATGCAAAAAATGAGTCAGGATCTCTTTTCACCTACAACATTTATAGGGTGCAAGTATTTATATATTGTCTGTGTGAATTGTAATGTATGACCATAGGATATAGTATTGGGAACACCTATTTTAACCAGGAAGGTATCTACCTCAAACCAAAACCAAACTCAAAATTAAAGCCAGATCATAACATCAGGACAAGAATCTGATTAGGGAGCAGCCAACATAGATTTACTAACAGCAATTCATTTCATTCCTGACCAACATGATTGGTCTATGGACAAGGGGCAGGCACTGGATGTTGTACACTCTGCTTTGTCAAGGTTTCTGACACCTACAGTCTTGCTGTCACAAAACTGAAGACCTAAATAGAGAAATGGATGATAAAATAGATTGTAATTTGGCTCAGCATGGACTCAGAGACTTGTGACTGACATTTTTGAGACTGCTTCCAGAGTACTGTGTCCTGCTGTGGGATCCCCCAGTACAAGAAAGATATTGACATAATAGAGCAAGTGCCATGCAGGGCTGCCAAAATGGTCACAGGAGTGGAGCACTGGGAGAACTGGGCCTGCTCAACCTTGGAGGAAAGAAGGTTAAGAAGAGATCTTGTTGCTGTCTGATTCAAACCAAAATTAAAGCCTAATTGTAATATCAGGAAAGAATCTGATTGGGGGCAGCCAGTGTACAGCTCCACATCTGAGTGACTATATACTGGTTTTGGGGATCCAAGATAGTTTCAGTGGTTACAGACACAGCAGCATGAGTTAGGGATCAGACCTGTCCAAAATAGAACTTCAACTCTCCAACAGGATCAGTGTGGTCAAACATCCATATGATCACACCAGCTTAGAATGCCAGTGACATAATGCAGTATATAAATTTCATTTTTGTCTTTACCTTACAGAAAAGAAATTACTTCAGGCTGCAATATTTGGTGTTGCAGTTTTCAAAGTAGAAACTAAAGTTTTACAAGCCTTCTGAGATCCCTACATAAGAAATGTAAAACAAGTGCTATATTTTTATTATTCCAGAAGTGTAACAAAAATTAGAGGTAGAGAGCCTTTTCTGTGGCCTTATTTGTGGATTTCCCCCTGGTTTTATAGTTTATACATTTCTAAAAAATGTATGCATGCCATAGACAAACAATTTGGTATTTGAAATAACTTGTTTCTTAATCACATTTTAGCTACTACTCAACAATACAGATGGAATTTTTAACTTCACTGTAATTAAAGGACTACTTGGGCCTCCAGTGAGTATATGCTACTTTATTAAATATTAAAATCTTTTGCTCTATCTTCAGTGTCTCCTTTAAGTATCAGCTAGACCTTTAGTGTCCTGTTCCTATTAGCTTCAGCACTAAGCCACGTGGAAGTACTTTAGGGCAGAAGTGAATTAATTGCTTACATACTTGTATGTAAGAAAGGAATTAGCTCAGCTGTGAATATGAACTGTACACTCAGAATGACAGAATGTGGGATTGATGCAAAAAAAATAGGGACCAAGGCTCACATAGCATTTCTTCCATTTTTTTTTCTATTGATAGAACCACAGAATGCATTGGGTTGGAAGGGACCTTGGTCCTGGTCAAAGGTCACTCTTGTGTTAAAGGAGAATACCCAATTTGTCATTATAGGTCTTGTTCCATACTCAGGACTACCATGATCTGGATGCACAAATAACCTGATTTATCATTATAGGTCTGGCCTCATTCCATGCTTGGAACTGCCATGATTCATATGCATGAATAATAATAGACACCTTCAGCCTAGTCATGTTTATTGAACTACCACAACCAACTCAAAAGAGTTTAGTTTAGAGACCAGCTTAATGAAAGTGTAATTTATTGAAGCAGCAGAAGCACAGATTCTCTGGATTGCCAGTGATGAATGCACTGACTGCAAGGCACTTGCCAGGACAAAACATCTTAACTAATAACTCATTACAAAAATATATATGGTGCCTATAACATATATAGTGACTATAGAGATTTCTAAGCTTTCTGAGCTGACACTTAGCCTAACTAATTGTCCAGATCTTACCCAGAGGCATCCTGATGGGGGCAGGGGGGGAGTGGAGTGAGGCTTAGCCTGTGTGCTGGTCCCAGAGATCAGGATGGTACATGGTAGTATCTTTCCTTATGTGGTATCTTCCCTAATGTCACCTCTCCCTCCTGTATGCTATTTTATTTTATTTTATTTTATTTTATTTTATTTTATTTTATTTTATTTTATTTTATTTTATTTCTCATCTCTAAGGTGGAGCTTGAGTGACTCTAGTCATAAGTATCTTTAATGCTATTGGTGTAAAATTCTCTCACTTCATGTTTAAAGCTGCAGACTAACCAAATTCAGAGCACAAGCTCAGGGAGGAGGGGTTGTACCTTGGAGGTGGGCAGCTTTTGGGATGGAGGTGTGTTTNCCTTATCAGTTTCTTGTTCTCCTGGAATGCTATTGCAAATGCTGAACCTTTTTGGAAATGTGAACATAAGTTTGAATTCTATGCTACCTTTAGCAGTTATCCCACAGGTCACCTAGTCCAAGTCCCTGCATTAAGCAGGGACATCTTTACTTGATCAGGTTACTCAGAACCACATCAAGTCCAACCTTGAATATTTCCAAGAGTGGGGCCTCCACTATCTTTCTGGACAACCTGTTCCAGTGATCTACCACCCTCATATTGGATAACTGCATAACCCCAACTCTCAGCCTGTCTTCATAAGGGAGGTGCTCCAGCACTTTGATCACTTTTGTGGCCCTCCTCTGGATGCACTCCAACATGATCCATTGTCCCTCTTGTGTTGAGGGTTCCAGGTGAGATCTCACCAGAGCAGAGTAGGAGGGCACAATCACCTCTCTTGATCTGCTGGCCACACTTGTTGTGATGCAGCCCAGTTTAAAAAAACCCAAACATATATCTTATTAATGCAACTGTCCCAGAACAAATATTTACTACACTTGTCAGTGAACTGGAAAGAGGGGCATTAACTCCAGTAGCAGGTTTTAACCTTTATCTGTTAACCTGACATGCCCCTTTTTCATTTGTCACGTGGTTGGATGACATTATAGTGTGGCTGCATCCAGCTGTGCTTATGGTACAACATGGAAAAGTATTTTGCTGTTTTTGAAAGACCTGATACTCCTAATCACTGGGTGTAATAGGATGCCAGGATAGGATGGGCCCTCTTCTGTGGACTCTACTGTTACTACAGGTAGTTGCCATTCAGGCCTTAGATGAGAGGTTCTCAAAATGACATAGACAAGTAGGCTCATGAACCCAGCAGAAAAGTACTGGTCTGTAACAGCTTTTAACCTTTATCTGCTACAATTGGAAAGATCTCTGAATCTTAGTCCCTGAGCTCACTCTTTTAAGGAAAGAGGTGCAGTCTCATAGGGGCTGATGCACATCTAGGTGATCTGAAGTGGAACCAAAGTGTCTCTCTGCAGATATCACAGTGGGACTACTGTAAATACACCCCATACAAATCCAAATCCCTGTTTCAATTCAGAGCCTATTACACACTATTTTCTATCACAAGCAGAATCTTCTATCACAAGCTATTTTCTCACACAAGCAGAAGCAAAAAAAAAGGCAAAGGGTGGAGGGCTACTGTGATCTCTGTGCTGGAACCTGGAAAATATTCAGAGGAGCCTGAATTATGGTTCTATGTTTTTTGTGTGTGGAAAAAACCCACTTCTTCAAATTTTCCTGGATCTCTTTCCATACAGTTTTGGAAAAAGTTAAAAGCATTTGGCATTGTGTTCACAACTTTATCAATGGCTGAATGATGTTCTTAATCTATTTTCAGATCAGTTAATCAAAGTTGTGCAATACATGGAAAATGCATACTCTGTTTTACAAGGCTGCAGTATGTGTTTGTAATGGAGAGGGGTTTTTGCATTTCACAGGGGCCAGATGGCAAGCCAGGTCTACCAGGGTTTCCTGTAAGTATGTGTTTTGGACTTAAGTATTTTTCAATATAGTCTAAGATTATTTTTAAAAATTACATTGTACAAAATATGTACAAAGTCCAAATATTTTTTGTATGGGAGATTTTAGGTGTCTATGGAATCAACAGCTAGAAATCAACTCTGACAGAAATTAAATATACCATGTTATGCACATCTCATATTTCTACTGACCTCAGAATCAGTTTTCTAGTTTAAAACTATATGTCACAAGCCCCTCCCTGCCCCCAGCAAATCTGCTCCTATGTAGGTCCTTTCTCTCTGTCTCTCTCCTTGTCTTTATCTCTCTCCACAGGCTGCAGATGCTGCCAGAGACTTGCTCCAACACAGGTCATAGCATCTTCTCTATATCTCCACCTGCTCCATGGTGCCTTCCTACAGGCTGCAGGTGGGGTCCCAGTTTCCTCATGGGCTTAGGAGGGACACCCACTCCACCATGGTCATCTCCACAGGCTTCAAGGGAATCTGTCTCCCAGTGCCTCCTCCCCTTCTTCCTCACTGATGTTGGTGTCTACTTGTTGCTTGCAACTCCTCACTCTCTTCTCTGGTAGCAAAAAGTGCTGCTTGCATTTTTTTTTCCTCTTAAATGTGATTCACAGGGGCACTCTGACCATCACTGATAAGCTCAACCTTAGTCAGTGGCAGAGTCCAACCCTGAATCCAGCTCATATTTACACTGTCAGGCTTCAGGAAAGCTTTTAGCTGCTTGTTTCAGAAGCCTCCCCACCCTTTTCCACTCAAACCTTGTCCTGCAAAACCACAATACCTACACACCTACTGTGCTCAGGCTGATACACCATAGAAACATGAAGTGTATTAATTGTAGTACTGCTGATACTATTATATTTACACTCTATATAATGAGATAGAATTATTTTCCCTTGTTATGATTACTTTACAGTTCAGATGCATGCATATGGTCTCAGGATCCTTTGTTTATTACCTGAGAATGACTGAGAAAACCAGGAAAGCTGAGGAATGACAAAATGCTGGCAAATTGCCCTAAATTCTATAGAAGTTTGTTTCCTAAGTCCTGGGTATTGTGGACTGCATAGGAAACTGAGAAAGGGGGGAAAAGTCCTTCAAAATTCCTCTACATTTGGAAAAGTACATTTAGAAGAATGACTTAATGAATTCTTAGTCTTTGCCATTTACAGGATTTCTGCAGACATTCTTGTTTTTATCTCAGGTCTTTATGTCTCCACTAATGAAGAAGGTGTGTGGACTTGAATTTAGTTCTTGATGGGAAAAACAAATGCTTCTGTATGCACATATAATGGAAGCTTGTAAACAATATGTGATCTGAGTGGAATGCTTTCACCACCGAACAGATACAGAAATTACCTCATTTTCTAATCTGTAAACTCTATTTCAGTTTTTAAAACAAGTGCTTTTTAAAAATACAGCTTCAGATATTCTGTTGAAAATCAGTCTGGCTGAATGATCGTGGAAGGAGAGACTAGAGTCAGGAGGAAACAGAAAATTTTAGACTGAATTTCCACCCTTACTAATGTTTGCATATTTCTTTTTGTGAATGTTTGCATCATCTACACTGTAATAAACATCAGGGTTTATTTGTTTTGTGCTTTTTAAGATATTCTCCCCATCTATCAATTGTTATAAGGAATATTTTGTTTCAGACAGTCTTGTTGGAGTTCTTAGATTGCAACCAGAGTGATTCAAGTTATTTGAAATTACATTTAGTAAAATGGCCTAGCTCCTTATTTATAGCAGATGTCACCATTCATTTATATATTTGGCTTTGCTTAGGGCCCTCAGGGACCAAAGGGTGATACTGGTTTGCCTGGATCACAAGGACCCAAAGGACAACAGGTAAGAGAAGAGGCAAAGGGGAAAGTACATGCTGCAAAATGTGTTAGGTAACAAATATTTAGTGACATTAAAATATTAATGTTTCTAATTTGACTAGGAATTGGGATGTTAATAAATTAACTTTGGAGAATTTACTAAGTGGATACTGAAAGGGTGCTAAACTCAGTAATAATACTGAGAGCTACTGCTCCTGCCCTGGTGTTGAAATTTTGCAGTGCAGTATGTGCTTATCAGCTTCAGTTTGCAGAAGCATTAAACATGAGGTGACCTCTTCTTGCCTTTTGGTTATCTGTGCTGACACCCTGGAACCTAACTGAAAGAAAAAAACAAACAATAAAGAGAATCTTTTCCTCATCCTTTGGCACTGATTGCTTTGCCTACAGGACCAAGACTGAAGTTTTCCAAGTGTAACACTTGGGGAGCTCTCTCCTTAGGATCCTTTCTCTTATTTATGAACAATGGGGTTTATTTTGCAGCACTGATAAGAGGTGACTAAGGACTGTCTCTGCTACTTTTTGTAGCTGTTGTTCTGGTTTACTTCCTTATATACCTGAAGGAAGCAGGGGAGAGGAACTTCTAAGTTATTAGAGTCTTTGGTAGAACAAAATACCAGCAAACAAACCCACTTTCTCCTTATTCTTGGTAACTGACCTTGCTTTCTCACAAGTATTAGGAAGGCTTGGAAATGGTTCATCATGGTTTGAAATGAGATTATAGATGAATAACATCTTTACTGCTCAGAAAGAAACACCTCAGGCCAGAAATACCAGTCTCCTTTTGTCATAAGAATTCCTGTTCTTTTACAGAGTGCATAAAATAATCGATCTCAGCCTTTAGAACATTTGGATGTGATTGTTTTATGTTTGGGTGTAGGTTGTTGGGGTTTTTTTAAGGTGGATTTTATTTGGTTTTTTGGGTTTTGGGGGTTTTTTTTTGTGGTCTTTTTTGTTTGTTTGTTTGTTTATGCTGTCATTGGGAGGAACTCTAAACTTTGAAGACATTATATTTGTAGCCACAAATGACACTGTGATGTTTCTGAGGCTGTTCCTGAAGTCTGAACACCAAGACATAGTCATGAGTGATGACATTGGGATCCACAATAAAGCCATACAGACACCTAGGAGCATTTGCTTTAAGAATCATGAGATGTTTCTGTTGAAACCTCAGGTCCATAAAATCACAGAGAAAATTAGTCATTGAAGCCAAGCCTTAAGGAGACTCCAAAGTATCCTCAGATCAACTCTAAAAGATTTAAGAACCTACAGGAGGACCTGAGTTACAGTACTTCCTGCTCAGTGGAACTCAGACTATCATTTTAGACAGCAATACAGTTCATAGAATCATAGAGCTGGAAGGAACACATAAGGATCAAGCCAACTCCAGGCTCCACAAGGAGCCAAGTTACTAATTTCAAGCCAGATTCTTTCCATTAGGATCTTGAGAGAGCTTGGAGGAGGAAAGTTAGAGCTGAAAGATTGAGACTCATGCAGTGGCATTGGGATATGTTAATTTATGGTTGTGGTGCTATTATTCAGTGAAATTTTACATTTCCAGAAGGATTTCCTGACCATTGTCTAAGCTGATAGTATAAAAGATGCCAATAGCTTGTCTGTCTTTGACAGGGATCTCTTGTGAACACAGCATGTTCCACATAGTTACTGAGTTGACAGCAATTAAAAAGTTGTGTTGTTTGTTTTGGTTTGGTTATTTTTAATAAGTACTTCTTTATCTCAGGGCAATTTACAAGGACATGATACTTTTTGAATACTTTATTATGTTTTAAGGCAGATCAGTTCTTTTCTGCCCCAGGATTAAGCCTTAACCTACTCACATTGATGTCACTTCATGTTTGAAATCACACCACAAGTAATCTATCACCCAAACAGTAGTAATGCTGCTTTGATTATTTTCTGATCAATTGAGAACCACTTTGTTAGCACTATAAATTTACTTTGATAATGGCAGGGTGAAAAGGGAGAACCAGGAACTATTGTTGCTGCTGATGGATCTTTAAAAGGAGAGAAGGTGAGCTAATACTGTGTTGTATTCCCCCAGAATGCTTGGTAGCCTTGCTACCAGCCACCCCTGCTAGGTATTGCAGGAGCTCTCCTTGTCACTGCTCTATGTGTGTCTGTCCTTTCCAGGGTGAAGCTGGAGTGGTGGGACCAGTAGGACCAATGGTAAGACATTTCCAAAGATGAGTGGACTCTTTTTTTGTTTCTTTGTTTTGCTTTCATTTTATATATAATAGTAAATGTAAAAGTAGTTTATTTTTTCTTTTAATTCTTTCTGAGTATGGATGATAGGGAGTATTCATACTTCAGGATGATCTACATCCTTCAGAAATTAATGCATTTGTTCTTTCTGTGGTGATGTAAACTACTGATGTGATTCAGAATTTAAATTCTGGTAGGATAAATTTATCCATGACTATCTGAACAGTAAAATACCATGACAAATAAAAATGTACATAACTTATGAGTGAACTAGTTTTGTTTAGTCCTGAAGATAAAAAGCTGATGGGTCTAATTGCTCCCTGCCACTGCTTGCAAAGAAATTTTAGGACAAAGTCAGGTCCTTCTCAGAGGTCTACAGGAAAAAAAAAAGCAAGTGCTGATGATCACAAGTTCCAGCAATGGAAATTCCAATTAAATATAAAGAAAAAAAAATCACAGGATAGTTGAACACAGAAATAGGTGCTCAAAGCAATGGTGGATTGTGGACCAAGGTGCTGGGTAGCATGATCTGACTTGGAAGTTTGTCTTGTTTTGAGCAAGAGTCTGTACTGGGTGATGTACTGGGGTGTACCTAAACACCCCCGGCTCCCTCAGCCTCCTCGTAGGGCCTGTTCTCCAGACCCTTCCCCAGCTCCCTCAGCCTCCTCGTAGGGCCTCTTCTCCAGACCCTTCCCCAGATCCCTCAGCCTCCTCGTAGAGCCTGTTCTCCAGACCCTTCCCCAGCTCCCTCAGCCTCCTCGTAGGGCCTGTTCTCCAGACCCTTCCCCAGCTCCCTCAGCCTCCTCGTAGGGCCTGTTCTCCAGACCCTTCCCCAGCTCCCTCAGCCTCCTCGTAGGGCCTGTTCTCCAGACCCTTCCCCAGCTCCCTCAGCCTCCTCGTAGGGCCTGTTCTCCAGACCCTTCCCCAGCTCCCTCAGCCTCCTCGTAGGGCCTGTTCTCCAGACCCTTCCCCAGCTCCCTCAGCCTCCTCGTAGGGCCTGTTCTCCAGACCCTTCCCCAGCTCCCTCAGCCTCCTCGTAGGGCCTGTTCTCCAGACCCTTCCCCAGCTCCCTCAGCCTCCTCGTAGGGCCTGTTCTCCAGACCCTTCCCCAGCTCCCTCAGCCTCCTCGTAGGGCCTGTTCTCCAGACCCTTCCCCAGCTCCCTCAGCCTCCTCGTAGGGCCTGTTCTCCAGACCCTTCCCCAGCTCCCTCAGCCTCCTCGTAGGGCCTGTTCTCCAGACCCTTCACCATCCTCACCATCGCCTAATCATAGATCATCCATAGTCACAGAGTCACAGAACGTTAGGAGTTGGGAGACCTGAGAACTCAAAAGATGCTGGACCATTTCCCCGGGCAGCCTTCTTGCCCTTTCATTTTTTTATCACCTTGGGAGGCCTGGTGGGTTAGTCACGCTTGTGTAAAGACATATCTGTTTTGTTTCAACTACCAGCTGCATAAATCCACATACTGGCAAGTGGCATGCCCAAGCCTGGCACAGTATGAGTTCTCAGGCTGATCCACACACATTTCCTCATAGTGCAGCATTAAAAAATAATCAGAAAAACAAATGAAATGCAGATCATAGAATCATAGAATGATTAGAGTTGGAAGAGACTCCCAGAGGTCATCCAGTCCAACGCCCCTGCAAGAAGCAGGGACACCCCCAACTAGATCAGGTTGCTCAGGGCCTCAGCCAACCTGACCTTGAACGTCTCCAGGGATCCAGGGGCATCCACCACCTCCCTGGGCAACCTGTTCCAGTGCTCCACCACTCTCACAGCAAAGAACTTTTTTCTAATATCCAATCTAAATCTCCCTCCCTCTATTTTAAAACCATCACCCCTTGTCCTGTCACAACAGGCCCTACTGAACAGCCTCTCCCCATCTTTCTTGTAGGCCCCCTTGAGGTACTGGCAGAGCGCTAGAAGGTCTCCCTGGAGCCAGATGCAGAAAGCATAGGATAACTACCTTTCTTTCTACTGATACATTTAATTTTCCATTGATACATGGTGACTCAGTTTTGAATTGAACACCCTAAAACCGGCTGAGTTTCCAGACTTCATTTCAGACAACCAGTCTTTTCCAATCCAAAGCTGACTTATATGCAGGTCTCAGCTTCTGAGATCATTCAGCAGGGCTAGGGAGGACCTTCAGTGTAAATTTTGCAGGCAATCACAGAGTAATTCTTTAACACAAATAAAAAAGTGTGCCTTTTATCTTAAATAATAAAAAAATATGTACCATAAAATCTCCATAATCTCATTTTCTGTTTTGTCCAGGGACCAATAGGACCTACTGGACCTAAAGGAGAACTTGGATTCCCTGGACGTCCAGTATGTATTATGCTCTCAGGTGGTACAAAGATGGAGGAACTTGGTTCTGACACATACTACATTGTTGCTACTTATTTCAGGGCCGCCCAGGACTGAATGGACTGAAAGGTTTGAAAGGTGATCAAGGTGAAGCATTTTATGTAAGTTCTTAAGCATTGCAATCAGTTGAAAAACAAATCCTCTTAAAATCTTAAGTTTGATTTACATATTTTGTAAAAAACAATGACAGGACTTTTCACATATGGTAGCAATCATTGAAAGGATCTTCTCCCCAAGACACTTCTGGGTCCTTCTTGACAGTTCTTGCAGACATACATAGTTGTATCAGCTCCCAGATATAGAAGTTATATTTGTAATTCACTGTTAACATGGCTGGTTCTAATAGCAAATTGTCTGGGATTGCCAATTCACAGATTCATACAGAATGTCAGGAGTTGGAAAGGACCTTGAAAGATCACTCAGTCCAACCCCCCTGTCTGAGCAGGATCACCTAGATTAAACCACACAGGAACGTGTCCAGATGGGTCTGGAATGTCTCCAGAGAAGGAGACTCCACAACCTCTCTGGGCAGCCTGTCCCAGTGAATTCTTTCTGTATATCAAAGATTTCCTCATCTGGGCCATCAGTCTTGACCCTTCATGGTGTGAAGATACTGCCATAGGCTCATACCTATTTAGCACATGTACAAACAGCACTTGAGCATATCATGGTGAAGTGGCATCTACTAAGAAGGAGATAGCTGCTAATACCTATTACCTGCTTTGGTTGCTGTGTACAAGTATCCAGAATAATGACCACTGCACAGATGATAGTAAATCCCTGCCCATAATTATAAGCTGTAATTTTTGAATGACAACTGATGAACAAAGCTGCAGGTGCTGCAAGTCTGTTCTTACGAAAAGACCTCGTACAAGTGGTCTCATGGCAAACATTATGTCTGGATTATGCAATAAAAGCACTGCTGAACATATACAATAAGTTTCACAATAGCAGAGTAAATTGCATGATTGTTCTGATGCCTTGGGGCAATCTGTGCTAGAAAAATTGGTACTCATACCACAACAGCAGCTGATAATATTTCATCTGCTTCAGAGATACACTGAGGAAAAAAAAAACAAAACAAAAAAAAAGACAAGGTTATTTTATTGTATTGAGATAGAAATGATAAGATCAGGATCAGCTAGTCACCCCTCAGTCTCCCATTCTCCAAGCTAAAGACACCCAGCTCCCTCAGCCTGTCCTCAGAAGGANTTCCTCCCCAGATCCAATACCCTACACTTGCCCTTGTTCAATCCCATTCAGTGTCTCCCTGCCCAGCTCTCCAGCCTGTCTGAATCCTGTTGAATGGCAGCACAACCTTCTGGGGTGTCACCACCTCTCCCAGCTTGGTGTCATCAGCAAACTTGCTGACTGTGCACTCTATTCCCTCATCCAGATCATCAGTGAAGACATTGAACAATACTGGTCCCAGTACTGACCACTAAGGGACTCCACTAGGTCCAGGCTTCCAGCCAGACTGTCCCATTGAGCACAACTCTCTGGCTTCAACCAGCTCTCACTCCACCTCAATACTCCACCCTAAGTATCTAAGTATCTTTGCAGAGAGACAATGTTATACCATATTCTGCTTTCACAGACTGCTTTAGGTTATATATTAGAATTCATGTGATAGCTTGGGCCCTGTAACTGAATGCTCAGTCTCTCCTCAAGCCATTTAACACAAAATTCCTTGGGTAAACATGGCCATCTGATCACCTCTGCCCTCTTTCCACAAGCTCAGTTGTATTGCATATGAAAAGATATGTCTCATATTTTCTTTCTGTCACTTTCTTTTGCTAGGGCCTTCCTGGCTTGCCTGGCCCCCCTGGCCCCCCTGGACCTCCAGGACGTATAGTTTATATCAAAGGAGTAAGTACAACTAGGGATCAGCTGCTGGCCTACTTCTGTAGCAGAAATGTTCTATGCTAGAAACTATTTGCAGGATGAAACATCAAGACTTCTTTCAGACAATACTGTGGATGACATTGTCTGCATAGGAAAAAAAAATCTCTTAACCAGACCTAGTGTCATGTCAGAGTTTTCACACACCCACCCTGGGACCTGCTGAGGCCTGTGATAGCCATCAGGCAGAAAGGATGGGCTCCCAGCACCAGGAGGTGCTAAGTTTTGTTTCCAGGCTTTCTATTATCATGTGAATTAGATCTATTTGGTGTATTATCTGCTGTATTATGCTGACATTCATTACAATAATTAATCTCCCTGTTTTCAACAGACAGTTTTCCCAGTCTCTCCCCGACCTAAGTGCAAAATGCCAGTAAGTCACACGGAGAATCTGCTCTTAGTAAAATGCATGGCCATGACAGTATATAACCAAAGTAGTTATATATGTGATCACAGTAGCTCTGTGGATTTTCTCCCCTTGCCTTCTGCTTTGCACCAGAGATGTTGTACCTACTCTTCTAAATAACAGATTTTCAAATAATTAGATACCCAAATTAGCAATATATAGAATATATAAAAAAGAACTAGAACACTAAAACCTTTTGCTTAAGGCATTTTACTTGGTTTTCCTAACACTTTCAATGCCTCTCAAAACCTGTGTTTCCATAGTTTAGGAGCTGCTTTGGGTAGCTGAATGCTTGTACATACATGTACATGTCAAACTGGAGATAATCCCAGAGTATTTTTATGATTGTAAACATTATATTTACAATTAGCACTGTAATTGCATTGCAATTACAATAGCATGCAAATTTTCCAGGCTTTTCAATCACACCAAGTAATGTCTTTTCATTGGTTAATGTAAATAGATAATTTTTAATTTATTTTTTTTTCCTCTGTAGATGAGCACTCCTTGTCCTGGAAATCAAGAATCTCCTAATATCCATGGTGAGTAATTTTCTTTGCATACCTTAGTTTAAGTAAGCTTTTTTGTGTTTTACTTACTTAAGGTCTTTTTAGTTTTTCTTAGCTATTGTATAACTGGGTTTATGGGGGAAAAGAAAAAAAAAAAGGAAAAAAAAAGGTGTTCTCCCTTCTTTTTCTGGTTAAACTGTAAGATTATAATTTGCTTCAGTCTCAACACATAGGCCAAAGAACAGAGGAGCCTAGGTCTGCATTTTGAAGACCTTTTGTAAAGATGATTTGTAAATTGAGCAGTGCAACACAGTTCCTGCAAGATGTAATCTTAGAATTCCACTGTCAAAGCAGAGGTGTCACAGCTGGCTGCATCAAGTCATTGCTCTCTGCTCTGGCAATGTTTCCTAAGATGCAAATACTAAAGTCCACCTGATGCTACATCACACCAAGCAACCAGGTAGGTGGTCTCATTCCTCCAGTGTTTGAATGATGGTATCAAAACCACTTTCCTTCTCTGAGTGACTGGTAGCAAAAAAAAACAGCTCAAATCCTTTTGAGTGGAAGAAAACTATCAGAGGCAAGTTCAAGAATCCAGCTGGCTGCTGGAGTCTTGAAGAATACTGCTGAGGGAAAGAGAAAAGCTATTGACTTCTGTGGGGGGAGGATGTATTCTCTGGTGAGACAGAAGGAATATTTCTTAGCCCCTCCACTAGGAAAATGAGGCCCATTGAAAAGAAAGTAATTTCTGGGATTTGTGACTACCTAGAACAAAAATCTGACAGGCAGACAAAGAGGAAAGTAAGATTAATGGGGAAGGAGGATGAGGAACCTGGGAAAATTGCCCCAAGGCTGGTGAAGTTTAGTTAATGTAAGGGGGTTTTGGGACAATTGAGGGTCAGATTTGTGGCCCAATGATGCCCTGAGCTTTCTTTCTGGATCCTTACTGCTGAATGACTGATTCACCTCCTACAGGCCTTGTGATTGGCAGACTGTCCACATTTCTTCAGGGCTATGTCTGCAGAATTAGGTCTAGGCTGTGCAGTGCTGCTCCTAAATTTAAAGGGGCAAGAGTGGATGTAGTAGGTGGGAAAGGAAGATACCATGAGGAGAAAGTCAGAGCTTACTTGTATACCCTCTCTATCAGTCTCAATATTTTAAGATGACCTAAAATACTGATGACTGGATAACAGCTTTGAAGGTATCAGTTGGTCATTTAAGGTTCAGCTGGCAACTGGGAAGACTCTGAGAGCACACCTGAGAGCTTTTGTGACTGGCCTCAAGGCAACATAAAATGAAGCCCCACTATCCCTCCAATATGCATTTGAACATGGGCTCACAGATGGAGGCTGAGCCACCAGACAGATCATGGGGAGATCCAGAGAAGTATGAGCAGCTTTTACCTCTCATTGCTGAAAGACAAAAGAAAAGTACAGGCAGGAACTGTTTAAAAACTTCTGTTGTAATGTGAGGCTCTGAAAGGGAAGAAGTTCATCTCATTCATCTGTATTTGTAAACATTCTGCAGAAATAGAAGGAGGAAAAATGCTACAACTGTTTTTCAAACCAAGAAATTCTTGCCAATAAAGTCTTATTTATAATTGGCATGGAGCATGGACTGGATACCCAAGCAAGAGGTTGTTTCTATACTTGCCACAGCAAAATTCACAACTGAAATTAGATCAGGATAGGAAAGAGGTTCTTAGTGATCCCAACATAGGTCACTACTTACCATAAGGACTCAAGGCATCACAGGCAGGAAACCATTAAAAATTACTTTAAGAAATGTGTTTTGTATCTGTGTGTCATTGTATTTTAACACCCTTTCAGCTCATAACCCAGAATAGGACCACCTCATCTTAAACTTGAAGAGACATTTCTACCAGAAGAAAGTGGCTATAAGATGTTAAAAAGTCTGAATGATGTTTTTTACATTACTTTTGCAAAGGTATTAGCAATTACTCTGGTGGAAAAGATAGAGAAACCAGACCTGAGAAGCCTAAACAGTAAGGAGTCATTTTCCCCAGGTATTTTATAGGCAAGCTTACAATGAAAGTTGAATATCTGGAAAAATAGAATATTTATCCAGATGTATTTGAGTGTATTTTGATCCTTACCTCACCTGAATGGAAAATTATGCTAAAAACATTTCCATTCTCAAAAAATATTTTCTTCATTATTAATGAATATATCTCATGAATTTGTGATGCTTTTATGGCAGGTTCCAAGGAAAACAGAGATTCCTGGGGGCTTCACAATTCTGTGGAGTTAAAAGGAGAAAAGGGAGACAGAGGTGCTCCAGGATCACCAGGTATACAATATCTGATATGTCACAGAATCCTGTAAAGGAGTACACATTTAACTCAACTTGAATTAATTCAGTAAAGTACTGCCATACCTGCCCCTGCAGCCTTACACACCTAAAAAAATATACCTAGGTTCCTTGCTGAACTGACACACAGAACAAGAAAGCCCATAATATTATCATAGATGTCTTCTGAAAAGAGGGATCTGCACTTCACATTTGTGTTATGAATGTGTTAAGTACAAGAACAGATATTGAAATGCAATTGGTCAGAGATTTTTTGAAATCTTAGTAGGACATCAAGTCTACTGCCTGAGATTAATTTTTTTGTCAATCTTGAGATAATTGGGCTAAAAACTGGTGTTCCCCACTTCAGGGTAACACACCTCTGCCATTTGTTGGTGACAGTCTCACTTCCAGGAGGAGGTTATCACTATTTCAACCAACTTTTTAATATCCTATGCTTTACTTGGGATAATAATGAAAAGTCTGCACAAATTAAAAATACTAATAATCTGGTGGTAGGAAATTCATAGCATTTTTTCTCACCAAATACTTTTTTGTTTCAAAAGTTGATATACATTGCTAATTCTTACACATTCAAAAATACTTAAAGAAAAGTGCATCTATTTGAAAATATTGCTATTACAAACTCTTCTTTCTCAATTTTTTTTCAATATCTTACATACTGAGATAGGGCTTTGTTCAGTGCCAGAAATCACTTGAAATAGAAGCATCAGTGTATAAATTCAAGTTTCTATACCATATTTACAATATTTCTATACCACACATATTTACAATATTTCTATACCATATTTACAATATTTTTCCCCTAATGTGTTGATAATAAACACAAAATCACATCTATATTACATCTATTTTTGGCCCTGCCAAAAATTGCCTACTAGCCCTCCAGTGAATGTCAAGATAAGAAGTCTAACCTAGCTTTGCCTGTTGAGAAGCCACATTAGACAAACTTCTCTCTCTCTCTATATATATATAGTGTCTATACTAGTAAACCAGGACACAGAAGATATTTTTCCTGCAGTTTAATTACTCCCATATTTCCTAGACTGTATTCAGCCTACAACAAGTAACACTGTACCAGCCAATAGGATGGTCTGTGGGATAACTTAAGCCAGGAAGCAGTAAGCTGCATGAATAAATCTTCCATACTTTGGGAGTGAGGAGGACAGTTGAGTTGTATAGATAAAAACTGTGCCACTACCTCAGGGCTGAGGAACTGGTCTAATGCAGTTTACCTACCAGTGTAGGTAGAGCCTACTGCTTCCTTACCACTGATTTTTTTTTTACTTTCACTTTCAGTGGTGAGCTGCCTCTTGTACCTTAAGTACAGTACCCCAGCACTAGTCTGTTTTCTAATGCTTCCCCCTAACTGCTCTGCTTGGTCACTCTAGAAAAACCTCAGATATTGCCTAAAGTAGAGATTAATACTAAGGAACATCTGAGATGGACACCTAACATTCCATTCCACCTGTCAGTTCCCCATCCCCTTCCACATGGATCAAGCAAATCTCTGTAGTGTGCTATAACTGGCAGGGTTGGCATAAAATAAAATAGCTGCTAATGTGGGAATACACTTCAGTCCAGGAGTGCAGACATA
>VXBZ01006686.1:41236-56430 GCA_013399135.1 Heliornis fulica
AAAACAGAGGAAGGGAGATTTAGATTGGAGATTAGGAAAAAGTTCTTTGCTGTGAGAGTGGTGGAGCACTGGAACAGGTTGCCCAGGGAGGTGGTGGATGCCCCTGGATCCCTGGAGACGTTCAAGGCCAGGTTGGATGAGGCCCTGAGCAACGTGATCTAGTTGGGGGTGTCCCTGCTTCTTGCAGGGGGGTTGGACTGGATGACCTCTGGGAGTCCCTTCCAACTCTAATCATTCTATGATTCTGTGATTCTATATAAGTTTGTTTCCTTTCCTCTACTGCAAGAATCAAATCCCAGATATCCATGCAGTAAAAATGACAGCTAAACCAGAAGTTTTGTTAATTTCCAAATTCATAGTTTCTGGGGAAAAAAAAAAAAATTCAAGCTAGAAGAGGAAATTTATTGCATTTTTTTTTTCCTTTTCCACACTCTCATATTATGATAGATGTCCAGCAAATTTTCTGGACATCATGGGCAATCATTTGAGAATGAAATAATAAACAAGCAAAATTTCAGATAATGTACATCATATCAAATGAACTGAAAAGAATCTGAGTGTTGCTTATGCCTTCTAAGCATAGTGTCACAACTCTGCTAACTGCCTCTCCTCATAGAAAATTAGTACCTGACCATGACTGCAGATCAGAAAAGAGACACATTTTCAGGCTGTTCCCCCAAGGTAGAGGACTGTAGTTACAGGCTGGGAGCTACTGTCTCAAAAAGAAGATCCAAGCCCACCTAGGTTCAAACCCAACATTAAAAAAGCAATATGCAAATCTATAGCAGGGTCCTCATGATTCTTAAACCATTAATATGTCTTCTGATATGGAAGAAATGAGAGAGAAATGACACCTACATGTCAAGAAATTACATTCTCAAGAAACTTGCCCCTGATTTTACACTACCAGCAATTATCAAACAGATTGTGGAAGGAATCTACCTTAGAGAGGGCTGTATTCTTATATTCAGGTAACAGAGACAGAGGTAATAGGCTTAATGGCCATATCTGACTGACATCAGTTTAAGCCTCCTGAAAAATCTATAAAAGAGCAATTGAAAAATACCATGTAAACTAGAGGAATCTAAATATATAAAGAAAGGGATGGAAGAAAATACCCCTAAACCAGAGAGATCACAACATTGCTGAGAAAAATATAACAGAAGATAATATATTTAGAATTGTGTGTGGTATTTATAAGCTTTATAAAATCTCTCCTGAGCTCTGCCATTTTGATCTTGCATGCCAAACTGCAAAGGTGCAATGATCTTAACTCTGTGCAGAATTAACTATTCCACTACAGTCTGTGGCATGATGAGGCCAATAAGCCAAAGTAGGAAGATATTTATGTTACTGAAGATTTTTGTATGAAATTAAACTGAATTCATTAATATTTCCTGCAGAAGAAGCCTTCACATAAATGTGTTCAAATGAGACTTCAATTTAACAATACAACATGCAAAATGCTTTATGTTCCTGATGAAGTGTGTTTCATTTTCCCACTTGACAGGTTACAACATTCCAAAACATTGAGGGCATGTTGGAAAAATTTCATTTGGTAGCAGAAGGGACATTAATCTATCTGAGTGAAACTAGTGAAGTCTTTATCCGAGTTCGAAATGGGTGGAGAAAATTGCAGGTACTATTGCACCATGTCCTAATCCTTTCCAACTCCCTTACTCAAAATGGAGTCCTTGCAAATATTTTTTATATATGTGCAGACATATGGATGCAAAGATTTATATTTTTTTTGCTCAGAAGCTCCTGGTGATGTGGTTTTCATTGCTTTTCCTTTTGGGTTTTTTCAGCTTGGTGAGCTAATTCCTATCCCTGCAGACAGCCTTCCTCCTCCAGCCATATCAAGTCATGTAAGTACAAAATATTGGACAGTGAAAAACTGAGCCTAAATGTGCAAAAAAAGGTGATAGACATGGCAGATCCCTGCATAACATACATAATTTTCCACTGAGGCTTATCAGTTCAAAATAAGCTTGCAAACTGGTTCATAACTGACTTACACAACTGACCAGTTATGTGTTTCTATTATCTTCTGAGACTCCAAACACTGCAGAGACAAATCAACACCTACAAAAAGCAGAACAAAGCAGGCTGCCTACAAAAACAAACAAAAAAAACCCCACAAACCAACCAAACAAACAAAAAATTCACCAAATAAACCACACCAAACACTAATCTATTTTGTAACAGTTAAGTTTAACCTTTCAAAGAAACTCAGAAAAGTGCTTTCTGAAAAGCAGGTTTTCTTTAAAATATTATAGTCCTGTATTCAGGGCACATCATTATCACCTGCATCTGGTTTACCCCACAGTGTGCTGGGGGTCTACTCTAAAGCCTCAATTGTTAGTTTGGATCTAACTCCATTCTGAAAATTATTGTATTAACCTGGATGAACACACTGCCTGTCCAAAAAAAATCACAGGAGGATGAAAACCAAAAAGTGGTGAAGGGTATACAGAACACTCTCATTGATCTGACTGCTGAGATGATGAAAGAGCAAGAGAATGCTAGGAAGAAGCAGCAAGAAGGAAAATGGCCAGAAAAAAATAAAGTTAGAGTAGGTCAGGGAGAAGTACACTTGGCAACACTGGGAAAAGGTCCACAGCTCATGTTATAAGGAACCATCTGCACCCTCCAGCTGACACTGCATGAATTTCCCAAATGGCATAGTCAGTGGCTCATTACTTACACTCAGCATAACTAGAGAGGAAAACTTCCCTGTTCCTCAACCAGCTCTTGAAGATCATGGACCTTCTGGTCACCACAGGCCAGTAGCTTAGGAGAGGGAGTTACTGAGGCCTTGAGAAATATCCCCACCCACCACACTTTCTGTTTCCACATCCTCCTCACACTTCCAGGTTTAATTTTCTTGAACTGGTCTTCTGCTCCTGCCAAGAACAGACTATTTCCATGCAGGACTCCAGGTGCAATGCAGTGCTGAGACAAGCTCTGGCAGAGCAGCATGGAATGGGTACACATCATCTAGCAAAGCAGCTCTGCCTAGGACAGCTTTCAAAGACATGCTTCTCTGACACCCCAAACTGATGAGATGTAGATAGTCTGTCTACACAGTTTACTTTTCAGTTTCTCCAGTGTTTGCTTTATTTAGAAAATTACTGAATGTCTAAAATTGTGATGAGTCACATGTTTAACATTCTGTTTGCATGTATTAAAATAACAGGGATTTCAGTCTCTTCCTGCATGGAATCCAGTACAAACTATGAACAGTGGAAAACCAGCAGTAAGTACAAGATCTGTGTTGAAACTGCACAGCTGTGGTTTGAAATATGACAGTTTGCATCTGAGGGAGATACCTGATAATTCCCTCTTCAAACTCATAGATTTTACTTGAGAAATTTACAAATAGATTCCTTTAACTTTTTTAGACACCTCAGAGACAATTTTAAATTGTTACCTCCAGATCTATTTTTGTCAACTTAGGCCCTTTCCCATCTCAAAGTAAAAAATAATCCTGATTCTGAGTTGGTAGCAACACCACTTAGTGATTGAACCACCACCACCCAGCAATTTGGAGGTCAACAATAGTGATACAAGTAAATAATTAAAATATTCATTAAAGTGTTTACTATCTCCCTGGTGCTACTTGTTTTAGATAGATGGTATTTCTGTTATGGGCCTTATAGATTTAAGAAATGTAATGATATGGCATTAAATAACTTTCATGCCTGATATGGAAGCCATTAGTTCTTGGGCTGGCAGGAGGAGGGAGGGTTCTAGTTTGTTTCCAATATTTGTCTTCCTAGTGTTATAAAGTTTAAATAAACCCAGTGACTTCTTTCTTCTTTCTTCTTTTTTTTTTTATCTCCAGCTGCATCTGGTGGCTTTAAACTTACCATTATCTGGGGACATGCGAGCAGATTTTCAGTGTTTTCAACAAGCCCAACTAGCAGGTTTGACATCTACCTACAGAGCCTTCCTCTCATCACACTTACAAGATCTGGCCACAGTTGTCAGAAAAACAGACAGATACCACTTACCAATAGTCAATCTTAAGGTAAAAAATGAGTACTTAATACTTGTTATATTAGGATAGTACCCCAAAATCTTGGAAAAAGTGGCAAAAGCAGAAACTGTCCATTTAAATTACATTTTTTAAAAAGCAGCTTTGCTTCATATGTCACAGTCAGGTTCAAGTAAAAAAGAAATTTAGTGATAAAGTAGGAAGTTACAGACTGTCTCACATTTTGTGGGATAGTTGCTGGAGGTACCTTAGAAATTAAACTTATGTTCACATTTTAAAGAAAGGTTTGTCATTCAGGAAACATTCCAGGGTGGTAAGCAACTGATATAGAATCATAGAATAGTTAGAGTTGGAAGGGACTCCCAGAGGTCATCCAGTCCAACCCCCCTGCAAGAAGCAGGGACACCCCCAACTAGATCAGGTTGCTCAGGGCCTCATCCAACCTGGCCTTGAACGTCTCCAGGGATCCAGGGGCATCCACCACCTCCCTGGGCAACCTGTTCCAGTGCTCCACCACTCTCACAGGAAAGAACTTTTTTCTAATATCCAATCTAAATCTCCCTCCCTCTATTTTAAAACCATCACCCCTATGCAAAACATCCTTATCAGCAAATGTTCCTAAACATCCTTTCGTCAAAATAATAAGTTCCAAGGCAATCTTGATGGTTAGTAACATCAAGGGAGCTTGACATTCCAACCCTGAGATAGCTACACAGAGGGTGGAGCAGAGTAGAGACACCACAGACAGGCTCTTGAAACTTGAAGGTTAAACAGAACTAACAAGCTACATGTTTGCTACCCTGAGCCAACAACCTGTCATGAAGTTGTTCAAATGCTGTCTGACAGTAAACTCTGCTCGTTAAAATGTCATTATAATACAAAACCACACCTCACTCCCAAAAGCTGCCCACCTCCAAGCTCTGAATTTTGATAGTCTGTAGCTTTAAATGCAAAGAGAATTTTACACCAATCACATTAAAGCTACTTATGACTCCAGTCACTCAAGCTCCACCTTAGAGATAAGAAATAACATTAAAATAGCACATGGGAGAGGGGAGGTCAGGGAAGAAACCATCACATACAACACCATGGCACACTGTTCTGACCCCAGGGATCAGCTGATGGGCTGAGCCTCTTTTCCCCCTCACTGGGACCCCTTTGAGTAAGATTCAAACATGGTCACACCAAGTTCCTCCTCAGGAAACTTAGAAATCTCATCAGAGTTGCTGTCTATCTTTTAATGCATTAGTGGTTAAGACNACTCCCAAAAGCTGCCCACCTCCAAGCTCTGAATTTTGTTAGTCTGTAGCTTTAAATGCAAAGAGAATTTTACACCAATCACATTAAAGCTACTTATGACTCCAGTCACTCAAGCTCCACTTTAGAGATAAGAAATAACATTAAAATAGCACATGGGAGAGGGGAGGTCAGGGAAGAAACCATCACATACAACACCATGGCACACTGTTCTGACCCCAGGGATCAGCTGATGGGCTGAGCCTCTTTTCCCCCTCACTGGGACCCCTTTGAGTAAGATTCAAACATGGTCACACCAAGTTCCTCCTCAGGAAACTTAGAAATCTCATCAGAGTTGCTGTCTATCTTTTAATGCATTAGTGGTTAAGACCCTTGGGATTTACAAGCACTTTGCAGACAGCCAACTCATCACCAGCAACCCAAAGAATCTCTGTGTGTGTGTCTAGTGGTTAAATAAACTACACTTCTCATGAAGCAGCCAAGCTAGTTCTCATAGGATGGGACCAAACTCTTTTAAGATGGCCATGGCAGTTCAAGGAATGTGAGGAGGCTGAAGGTGTATTTCATTATCACTGCACTTACTGCTACACACTCCTATTGCTTTTTTTCAATATCCTAAAGCTAATGGAAGAAATAAAGCTATGAGAATAACCTACATGGAGTAGACTGCTGACAAAGCAACAGTATAATGTTCAGGTTTCTGGATATTTGTTATATGAACAGGGAAAGCACATCCTCATTTCCCAAAGAGAGCTAATATGTTCTCCCTTCTCATTTGATTGCAGAGAACTTCTAAACAGAAAGGCAGATTCTGTGTTTAGGAATGATGCTGAAGTTACCCCAGTGAAACTGAGAGTCTACAGCATTAGTCATTTTGTGGCCTCAGATAAACTGACACACTCTAAAACTGAGGAAAGCAAACCATGTCTCTGTAGCATTGCCTGGCTCCCAGAACAAACACTCACAGAAACCTTCAGGAATAACATGTGATATTTAGAACATGCTGAATGGATGCTACTCCAAAGTGCATGCAAATACTTTGGAGCTTTGGAGACAAGATTTGTAAATACATGAATATTTCAACTTGGCCTGGAAAAACTCCAAAGCAGTTTGAGAGGTAGCCTGATGCAAAGCTTTTGCCTTAATACTTGCAATACCTTTTCACAAAGCTGTGACCTCAACAGAGGTTCCAGTATTATTATCTGTATATTTTTTTCTGTAGCTACAGTAGTTACAAGCAGTGTCTCAAAACACCTTAGAAGCAAAAAGACAGAGGAAGTCAAGATGATTAAGCTGCATATTGCCAGTGGCAATAGAAGAGAGGTGCAACTGTGAGGCCAAAGGTGTGGCTCAGAGAGCTATTAGCATAGAGGTGATAGATGATAACATCAGGAACTGATGTGAAATCTGTAATCATAAGTGTCTTTACATGCAGATAAGATTCTAGAAGTACAGATAAGCCTGTAAAAATCAGGTATGATGTGGGGTTTGAATTCATTGTTTGTAAAAATGGCTTTGAAATTTCCACAGGGAGAAACACTTTTCAGTAACTGGGAATCTATATTTAATGGAAACGGTGGGCAATTCAACACTCACGTTCCAATATACTCCTTTGATGGAAGGAACATCATGACTGATCCATCTTGGTGAGTTTACACTACCACTTGTAAGTTTCACATGACATGTATTTTAACAGGTAATACAAGTAGAGATATTTTGGGCTCCTGGAAAAATGATAAAAATTTATCCCTTATGACATTTTTTTTCTTCATGTCTGATATGAATTGGGATATCAGGTTGTATTCTCCTTTTCTTCCTCTTTAAATCTTCTGCTTCAAGCAGAAGTAAAGCAGAAATACACATCACTTCATGTATAGGTGTGCAGTTGACTAAAGAAAAACCCAACTTTTTCAAGAAATAACTTCTTAACGTTGTCTTTCAGGCCTCAAAAAGTAATCTGGCATGGTTCAACTGCAAATGGGAGCCGACTGATTAGAAATTACTGTGAAGCCTGGCACACAGCTACCATGGGAGCTATGGGACAAGCATCACCTCTGAAGACAGGGAAGCTTCTTGATCAGAAAGCATATAGCTGCAGTAATCATTTTATTGTTCTCTGTATTGAAAACAGTTTTGTGTCTGATTCCCAAGGAAAATAATCCACCTGTTGCACATAGGAATACTCTATTTTCTTACAGAAAAAGCTGACAAATTTCATTAGTAATGATGTAAATATTTTTTTTTGTTAATTGAACATTTCAGGAACAAATAGCTAAAGGAAACATACCTCAATATAAACCACATTCCAGTTGGATGATCCTCCTAATGCCCACACAGCTGACTTAACTCCCTTCCTTCCACTTGAACCACAGTTTAAAGCTTCCCAACAAGTAACTTACAGTTCCTTGTCTTTTTGGCTGAGCTGAATTTCACTTCAGGGTATATAAGTCAAGTGTGGCCTAGGAGGAAGATCCAGTAGCCTCTCACATAAACAGTATGGCTCAGCGAGGCTGCTGCTTCTTCACAGTGGATGAGCTGCATGCTCTATGCTCTTCACTTGCATAGCTTTTGAATAGCCAGGGTACTATTCATATAGGTATAGAAACATACTGTTCCTAAGTAAATAATGTGAGGCTGTTGCATCTTACAGGACTGGAATTTTTTTTTCTCACCTCCTTTGAATTTTGGTGCAAACTAAGCACCTAACTCCTGCAAGCTTGTACAAATTGCAGCCCAGTTCTTACACACACAAAAAAATCACCAGCTTCCACATCTCACATCACCTTTTTTTTCTTTGCAGATTTTAGGAATAGGGCTTCATGCAGGAGGAATGAATTTCATTTAGACAAAATCTGGTCCTTATTTTGGTGCTATTGTTGCCAGGAAACCTGAAGCAGTGTTAATAGAAAACATCCTGTTTTACTGGTGCTGTGCAAAGTAAATGCAGACAAATGAACCATCTGACCTTTATTTCACTGCATATTAGCAGAAGTCATTTCCTGTTGTGGCAGACTGCTGAAAGAAAGATGTCTGTCATGATTTCTTTAAAATAGGTTCTAGACATTGTTGTCCCACTAAGTTATATGTAAAATTATTTTCCTTTCTGTGAATTTACCCTTCTGGCACTCAGATAATTAAAGAATTCTGCTTTTATATTAACAGCAGCTGATAGGAATGGTAAGTAAATGCTAACATTCTTCACAAGCAGTATCATCAGAATATCTGAAGTCTTTTACCTCTTATTTCTCTACTGAATACTTTAAACAACATATTTACTTATATTGTATCAGGAAGTGCCTATGGAGGTCAGGCAGTGACTATGGAGGTCAAACTCCACATTATCTTTTTTAATATGTACACTACAGTCTGTTTTGAAAATACATGTTTATTTGCTGACAAATAGAGCATTAAATTACTAGATAGCTACCTTCAAAAGACAAAACCAAATCACACTTACTATACTAAATTGATATAACTGTATAAAATGATATTGTGAAATCCAGCTTTATTTTTCAGATTTACAGTTTAACCTTATTTCCCTGAATCATATCCTCACATCTGTTTTTTCTTGGAAAAAATTACAACTCCATTGTCAAAACATGGCAATGAGGCAAAAATCAGCTTATATCACATTTCATATGTATGCATAGTAATTAACTGCACTCATGTTTCCCTAAAATGCTGAGCACTCTTGTGAAATACCAAATTCCTTCTCACAGTTGGAAGAGTTGTGTATGTACAGCAGGATTTCACTCTGAGTCTCAGAAGGTTCAGGGGGGGAAATAAAGTGCTTTTACATGCTTCCAGTAGGAGCTATCTCCTTTTAATCCTTCAATTGTTGGCAGATGCTCAGCTTGATCAAGCCAGCAGGGTTTATGTTTGTAGCCAGTCAGCACTCAGTTCTCACCATCAGTTCTTGCTCCTGAGCTAGAGGCAGCAGGTGGGGAGCTGGATATTTCTTTGCCTAGAAATACTGCTACAATTGGGGGGGGGCAAGTGGGAAAAGGTGTTTCAAGTGGGAGGGGAGAGACCAGACAGATGAGGAGAGTCCAGCCAGGAAAAAAAAAAAAACAAACCAAAAAAAAGGTAAGGTCTAGGAAAAGTTGATAACTATTTGGAAAAAAGGAGTATTTATTACTGAATGTATTAATTTCTTTATCATGGATACATTGGAAATGGTAAAGAAATGCAGATAAGATGAAGGAAATGAAAATTGAAGAAAAATGAAGGACTGGAATCATAGATTTGTTCTTGTTGGAAGAGACAACAAGAGGTAAGATCTTGAGGTAAGATCATCAAGCTCAGCTGTTGGCCTAGCACTGCCAAGGCCACCACTAAACCATGTCCATAAGCACCACACCTCCACAACCTTCTAAGCACCTCCAGGGATGGTGGCTCAAACACTTCCCTGGGCAGCTTGCTTCAGTACCTGACAAGCCTTTCAGGGAAGGAGTTTTTCCTAAAATCCAATCTAAACCTTCCCTGGTGCAACTTGAGACTGTTTCCTCTTGTCACTTGTTACTGGAGAGGTGGGGAGAGAACAACACCCACCTGGCTACAACCTCCTTTCAGGTAGGTGCAGAGAGCAATAAGGTCTCCCCTCAGCCTCCTGTTCTCCAGACTAAACCACCCCAGTTCCCTGAGCTGCTCCTCACAGGACCTGGTCTCTAGAGCCTTAATCAGCTTTGCTGCCCTTCTTGGTGGCCTCACCATTGTGAGCACAGGGGGATGATCACTTCTGTTGTCCTGCTGGTTTCTGATACAAGCCAGGATGCTGGTGGCCTTTTGGCCACGTGGGCACACTGCCAGGTCATGTTCAGCCAGCTGCTGTCTAATATCCTCAGCTCCTTTTCCACCAGGCAGCTTTCCAGGCACTGGTCCTGCAGCGCTGCATGTGGTTGGTGTGACCAGCTGCTGGATCTGGCCCTGGGTATTACTGTTAAAGATTGAGGCCAAGAAGGTGTTAGGTGCCTCAGCCTTCTCCTCCTCCTCCTTTGGCACTGTGCTCCTTAGTCCTTCACATGTATAGTGCAATGCTCACTACATCTAATATAATAAGGGTTTTGAACTAAAACATTATTTTTTACTGGTTTGTATCTAACTTGACAACCACCTTCAGGCCAAAGAAAGCAAAATAGCAAATGTAACTGGTGCTTTTTGAAAATACATTCTTTAAGTCAAAAAAAAAAGTCAAAAGACATTTTTGTTCTTTAATAATCAAAAGGAATTAAGACTCCTCAGTAACAAAACATTCTGTTTTACCTCCTCCAGGACCATTCTTTTATATTACTAATGCTGCAGAGTATCCAACCCCAAAATTAAAACCCCACCTGTTATCATCAGCACTTTCTGCAGCAAGAATACTGCCAGCAAGGTAAATGTGTGCTTAGAAATTTTTAACTTTTTAGTATTTTGAAAGTGGTTTAATGCAATTATACATCTGTCTGAGTTGACTGAACACACTGAAAGTACCTGGTAGTATCATGCAATGATTTTTTAAATCATCTTGTGAATTGAAATAGCAAGGTTTGGGATTTATTTTTTTTTCTTCTGAATTTGTAGCACATCCTTCCAAACTGTCTAAAAGTCAGTGTGGGAAAGTATAACTCCTAATCTGATTAGGAAAATGGAGGAAATCCTATTTTTTTCATCCTGACCACCCCATGGCTGATTCAGTCTTTAACCAACTGATCAGCTTCTTTAACCTCATGCATGCAGGTAAATGTTGTATTAGGACAGAGAAATTTCTGACAATCAATTTACCAATCTGAGTGCATCACAAACATGTCTTCCCCTCAGTGTCCTTTCCTACAAGTCTGTTTTTCATGCTAGCAAATACTCCCCCACAGGGAACACAAGCAGTAGATAGCAGACACCCTGCAGTCCTGTTCTGGCTCTCTGGTTTTGTTAACAGTAAGTAATCAGTGGGGGATTTGCCCTTTTCTGCTCAGGGCTCTTTCCTCTGGCCAGTTGCAAAACATGACATTGTAAGTGATGCTGCTCTGTCTGGATCAAGCCCACTGAGATGAGCAGTTTCTCCTCTCATTGCTATTGTCACCAAGCCAAATCTGTAAGTCTCTGCCTTGAAGCACATACATGGCAATTAAAACTAGTCTTGGTGTAGTCAGTGCCCAGCCTTGCTTGTGAGCTGTGCATCCAGGTGAAATGAGAAAGAGTTGCAGTACACCCCACTTGTGGAACTCCACAGTTACTCTTCTTCCATGCTGAGGTTTAGGTGTCCTTTCTGAAATCACACTTGGAATTCTTGGTTTCACTCCAGCCCTCTGCCTGGAGAAGAGATCCTGTCTTCCAGATTTTAAAGGAATTAGATGCTAGAATTTCAATTTCACTTTGGTGTTCAAGTGGAGCTCATGGTATGCATTCATCTTACAAAAAAAACCCCAAACCAAACCAAAATAACCACCAAAACCAACCCAAACCCCAAGGAAACACCAGAAGCAGAGTGTGGCTGTTACTGGTTGGTTTGGTAAGTAGTTAGAGCCCAACACAAACAGTTCCCCTCTGCTCTCTCTCCTTAATGCTTCAACAGGAACTGACCAGAGGTAGAAACATCTCTAGATGATCATCTACCTAAAGTACTTTGATAATTTAACCTGAACCTCATCCCCCACAGCAGGTGACCATGAACTAGCAATGTGCCCTTGTGGCCAGGAAGGCCAATGGCATCCTGGGGTGTGTTGGGGGGTGGCCAGTAGGTCAAGAGAGGTCCTTCTGCCCCTCTACTCTGCCCTGGTGAGACCACACCTGGAGTATTGTGTCTAGCTCTGGCCCCTCAGTTCCAGAAAGACATAGAACTCCTTGAGAGAGTCCAGCGCAGGGACACCAAGATGATGGAGTGGAACATCTTCCTTNGTCTGGACACGTTCCTGTGTGGTTTAATCTAGGTGATCCTGCTCAGGCAGGGAGGTTGGACTGGATGGTCTTTCAAGGTCCTTTCGAACTCCTGACATTCTGTGATTCTGTGACTCCAAACCATCACAGTTCATTTTTCCTGTTTGGAAGCAGGATAGTCAAGCTTTTGAAAGCAGTGCTGTTGCAAACATAGGAATATTTGAAAAAATGTTCCAGTGAGAACTGAATTTACATCAGGAGGAAAAAACAGACAGTTCAATTATTTGTTAACTGTCAAAGATAAATAATAATTGACACATATTTTAGAAAGATAGGGCTGTTATTAGGTAATAAGGATATGTCAACAGACACTCACAAGAATGCACATGTAATCATCAGCCTTTGCAGCAGATACATACATACACTGATGAGAATATTCCCATATCCAAAACCACAGAAACTAAATATTTACTTAGTCTGGTTTTATGTAGGTATTAGGATCTCAGTAATTGGTGATCAACAACCTCTCTTAGAAAATGAAGACTGACCTGGAAAAATGCCTGAAGACAGAAGAGAAAGCAAGGAAAGCAACAGTGACTCTCTACCAACAAAACATTCCAGACTCAAAAGAACATTGTTTCTTGTGTGAGGACATTCCTCAAAACCAAACTAAACCAAAAACCAACCAACAAAACAAAACAACCCTCCCCAAGCAACACCTGCTTAAAAGGTTTTTTTACTAAGGCCACAATTACATCCTTCCAAGTGGATTATGATGCAGATTAAAAAAAAAATAATAAAATAAAATCAGTATATTAAAGTTTTGTACATCCTTAGGCTTTCCTAAAAGAATTTTGAGACCCTCAACCATCTCCATAGTCTCTTCACTGCTTTTTCATCCTCACAGCACTCTTCAAGCACTCTGCTTTTGACTAGCTGTCAGTACCAGCATGTGACCGGGTCCTTCTCTGAGGATTCCAAACACAAACACGAGTGCATACCAAGGCAGCAGTTGCAATACAGTTTCATTGTCTCAAGCCTTGATAAGCCATTTTCAAGCATGTAGTAAAGAGAGTCTTAACAATCCTGGGGTCGTCACAGCACCACTGAGCAGCAAGGTGATAAGGGGCCACATCAGAACAGTGGAGGGATGCAGAGCACCTTCAGGGCATCCTTCATGCTCCATGTCTCTCCCTCCTCACCTCTGAGGAAGCCTTCTTGTATCCTGCATCAGGCCTAGTGGAAAGGTGCCAGCTCAGGTCACCACATGCAGGGAGCCTCACCAGACCACCGGCCGCTAACAGCATCTCCCTGTTCCACCACCACCATGATGTTATGGCTTCCCTCTTCACATGAAGGTTAAAATTCCCATGGGAATGGTGTGGTTTACTTCTCATATGAAGGTCTGGTCTCATGAGAACAGTTTTAAAGTTCCTTCTGCCTTGTCACCTAGACAAGGTAATCTGGTTAGTGCTTTTCCGGCGTGTCCTACTCAGACCATCCATTATCCCTTGCTCCTGCCAGGAGCTTGCTCCAATGTGGGTGCCAGCATCCTTCAAGAAGTCAAGTTTATCAAACTCACAGGATGCCTACCTGCTAATGGTTCTACAAGAAAACCTCAGGATTTGTCATTGCTAGAGAAACAAATTTGCTGGTGAGTTACACATCCTGCTCCGTGTAAATGGGGTCCAATATCAAGACTAGTTTTGAAAAACAAAATTATATAAATTATGACTTGCACCATCAACTTGGTATGAGGAGTAACATTCAAGCAGGTTAAAGCTGTGCTTGCATAGAAAAAAAGTATCCTTTGTTAGCTGGAGGGATGCTACTTCATTGCATCTGTCCTTCACTGTAGTCAGAGGTTGAGCTACTCTTGGAATTTCAGGGTTGCTACAGCCTTTAAACAGATGCTGATGTACAGTCTAAAATCATTTCCAGACCTTGTTGATGTCAGTCTCTTTCTTCTGGCAACCCCTCTCTAAGCTAACCAGTCACTTCTGAGCTTAGCAACATGTCTGGGGCTGTGTTCTTTCCCTTGATTTACCTCAAATCAGACCTGTCCTTAATGAGACAATCAAAACCTCTCTCTTTGAATACATTCATTCTTGATTTCTGATGAAATTAGGTATCACATGTGTAGGAAACAAACTCAAGAGCTGATGGATTCTACAAGCTGGAATAAAACAAGTTTGAGCAGTTTAATAAGGTTATAAAATTAGTAATTCTGTGTATCTTAAAAAGCAATTACTTAAAAAGAAAAAGCTTTTTTTTTCCTTATCTGATTTGCAAAGACCACAGATCTTAGCTAAACTTTCTGATTTGTGTGTTATAGAAATTGTGCACCAATTTGATCCTTTCTCTTATAATTTGAGCAAGACTGCTTGGGAAAATCAGACTCAGGGGTTGGTTTGGGTATTTTTAAATACTTGTGATGGCTTGACCCTGGCTGGAGACCAAATACCCACCAAGACCATTCTATCAATCCCCTTCCTCAGTTGAACGGGCAGAGAAGATATAATGAAAGGCTCATGGGTCAAAATAAAGACAAAGAGAAATCATTCCACAATTACCATCACAGGTAAAAAAGACTCAACAAGGAATACAATTAATGTAATTTATTATCCAGTCAAAACAGAGTAGCATAATGAGAAATAAAACCAAACCTTTTGACACCTCCTCCCTCCCCTTCCCTCTTCCCAGGCTCAACTTCATTCCTGATTTCTCTACCTCCTCCCGCCACCCCAGCAGCACAGGGGGATGGGGAAATGGGGGTTGTGGCCCATTTATCACATGTTGAATCTACTGCTCCTTCCTCCTCAGGGGGAGGACTCCTCACCCTCTTCCCCTGCTCCAGAGTGGGATCCCTCTCAAGCTGCAGTAGCATGGCTTCCATGGGGCACAGACCTTCAGGAACTGACTGCTCCAGCATGGTCCTCCATGGTGTCCTGTGATTAGAGGGCCACATATCACAGAAACACAGAATGTCAGGAGTTGGAAAGGACCTTGAAAGATCATCTAGTCCAACCCCCTGCCCAAGCAGGATCATCTAGAGTAGATCACACAGGAACGTGTCCAGACTGGT